>CM032898.1:6184588-6259588 GCA_019176425.1 Megalops atlanticus
TGCCTCATCTCTGAGGGGGGCAGTGAGGCATTACTATGACAACCACTGCCAAAACAGCCCCAACCAGCTGTTTTGATGAATGGTGGGAAAATGACTGGATTACAAGAGTCATCATGAAATGATGCAACAGCTCCCCCTCATGGGCGCTCGGGAGATTACAGGGCCTTGTAAGATGCGTATTTATTTTCCCTAAATTTTCTTTGAATCACTTAATCTGCCCTGATGCCTGCATTCTTCAGGTTCTTGAAGGTTCACAGTGTTACGTATGTGTCGTGACTGCACGTCACTCGCGTTGTGACAAACCCACTGCCCCAGACACAGCGGGCTCAAAACAGGGACTCGAATGTGGGTGAATACCGGCCCAATGCAGTCCACACCCTGTGACATCACTAGCTCCATTCCAGAGTGCTGCATAGAGACTTCCACAGGCATATTATGAACATGTGGAAAGCTTGCTTTATGTGAGATATGGTTAGCCCAGGTACACAGAAATAGAAAGTGCCTACTGAGTATCACCAAACTGCCTATGTTTCCTTCAGGAACAAATATTTGGAAGAAGAATAAGAAGAAGCTAAATCACTTTTGCGATGTTATGAGATACTTTTTAAAAATGTTTAGTCTCTATGTTTCTGTTTTAACATCTTAAAGGTATTGCCTTGTGTATTAAGCATGTTGCTTTCTGCCTTACTGAAATGTCTTTATTTTAAATCTTGATTCCAAGTACATTTACTGTAGTATTGGGCTTAAACATACAAAATATTTATATCTGTTAACTTGCTTTTGCTCCCTGATATCACTGGCATTAACAGAACCAAAATATGAACATACTTTATGTATGTTTCATGTGTGTCTGTGTGTGAAAGAGAGAGAGAGAGAGAGACAGAAATAGAGAGTGTCAGTGTATGTGTGTGTTTGTGTGTGTGTTTTGAAAAATATGACCTAACCAGCTTTATTGTGTAAAAAATGTGCTGGAAGCTGCTGAAAAATGCCTTGTGATATACTCCCTCAGCTTTTGTATTTACGTATGTGTTATGAAAATGTTTCAAAATCTTTATTAAATTTATTAAAAATGTGTGAATACGTACATTCTGCCATGCAACCCATGAATACTAAAAAGCCTGTGATGCTTGTATTAATACACCATTAAGAAAACATCAGTGCTATTTTTGTATGTTCTTACCAGCTATTTTCAAATTTTCATAAAATTTTAATATATTTTATAGGTGCCTAAGATTCTTTTATAGCATATAGTGCGCTATTCATTTAGGCTAGAGAGCTGCACGGGTATTTAGTCATATCTTCTAAAATATATATTATTGTTTGCTTGACAGCTGTTATAGGATATACATTATAAAGTATTTCCAGGTTATTGTATCATACTGGCATTAATTTTGCAGTGTTAAACCGTTATTAACCCAGACTATATTCTGTATTTCAACAATACCTCTTCAAAATATTTAGAGAGCGCAGAAAAAGTAATATAGTTGTGTTCTCTTCAAATAACAGGACTGTTTGATTCCTTTGGTCCGCTGATTTTGAAGCTAAATACGCTCTCACCTAATCTCCCTATAAACTTTGTAAGCATCAACCCGTCAACTTGGAGTGGGATCGTGAAATGTTGTATTGAAACGATGAATATTTTCTACGTTTAATGACCTTTGTATTGTCTACGTTATGATGGTTATATAGTCTACAGCGTGTGTTATATGTGTAAAAACTATTTGTTGTATAAATGTATGCTGTATAGTTATTTCTGTATCTCAAACCTACCAGATATTTTAAATGACAATAAACAAATAATCACATTTGTGTTGATCCAGTTGTTACGATTCTCTCCTTGTGAAGCTGATTGGTTGCGCGCTCCGCAGGTGGGAGCGCGCCACTGCCTCAATAAGGTGGATTATATTCAGCTGTGAGGTGGATCATGGACCATAAAGAGAGCCCCGAGCAAATTACCTGGTTTCACACGCTCTCTACGGTGCTGTGTTGCGTGGGCAGTGGTATGTTCCGCTTCCTTGCTGCTGTGCGCTTGCTTTATGTTCTTTAAAAACGCTTTTGTGATAGTTATACGACTAACTGCTGAACGGGCTGAATGGCGACCCTTTTTCGCAGTTTATTTTAGTTTGTTATATTTTAGTCAATGGTTAGGCAGGTGGGGGAGACCCCGGGTCCGACTTCCTACTACAGGGAGGCCCGGACTCCCGTTTTTCCTTTTGTTCTTTTGCCGTTCCGTTCAGCTTGTTACCCGACACCTTGTCCTCAAGACATGTCAAGACCCGTGATAACAGCGCTACGCATTTCGTTAATACCTGTTGTTAAAACAATTGTTTCAAGTCAGTTTGGGGAACTTGATTTTTTTAGGCGTAGTGTTGTTCGGCCGATTTTAGGTCCCACGGGTTGCTGGGCGTTACGCCTCAGAGTTCCATAAATTCTTTCTGCACAAAGCAGGAAACCATGATATGTATATGAGGTTATGTATCATGTACGGAAGGTATGGCTGGAGTCCATCTGTTGTGACACCCCTTCAGGTTCTGAGCATTTCTTTAACTCCAATCTTAACACACTTTTAAAAGATTTACAATAGTGTGTTGTGAGGCCGCATAGTTTTGGGGTGGGCAATTTTTATTCACCAATGCAACTTTCTTTTTACAGCATATAGGCTAAACAAATGCATAGCATAGTCTATAGGCTACTAACTAGTAGACAAGATATAGTTTCACCAGATCCAATTCTGTGCTCCAGTTAGTTATCGTGGTAACTAACTCTGTGAACCTAACCTGCTCGCTGGCAGGTTTTGTTTAACAAACCCCGAGTTTCTCCCTAACTCCTCCCTCCTCCTGAACCTGAAGCAGCTGTCAAACATGGCGTGTCCTTTCATCGCTGACCCCATCGACGTTGAAGCCCAAATTATTCGCGCAGCCTTACGGCGGGAGAGGATTCTGAGACCCCGATTAGATGTGCTGTCATTTCCCGATGAGTTCCTAATCGAGCGTTACCGTTTTTCTTTACAGTCTATCATTTATTTGAACAACATTCTCCGGCCTTTCATCTGTAATGTTAGACGCCGCGGGCATGCTCTCAGATCAGAGCAAATTCTTTGCGTTGCTCTTCGTTTTTTTTTGGCGACGCAGAACATATTGGCAAAGCAACAGTTTGTAGAGCCGTAGGAAAAGTGTCCCTTGCACTTAAACGGCTGCTGCACGTTTTCGTTGTGTTTCCTGGGCACAAACCTCTAAGGAACATCAAAGAGGAATTCCACAGGATTGCAGCTGACTGATGTAGAAATCATTCAGTTGAAGTCAATGACGATATTTTAAATTATATCCTGATCATGACATTTTGCTGCAACCTCAAACTGGGATCAGCAATTACTTTTTATGGTGCAGGGTTTCCCCAATGTCATAGGCTGCATCGATGGCACACAGATCCCTATCACTGCTCTCAGTTAATGAAGCACACTATGTGAATAGGAAGTCATTCCACAGCATTAATGTGCAGGTACACTGACTACTGTCTTACAATAACAAAGACTATACATCACAGTATACTGCAACTAATCTCTCATTCTGCACTGTCAAGATCATATGTGATGCAGCACACTTGATCACAAATGTGGAAGCCAAGTGGCCTGGCTCTGCATGACTCACAAATGTATCGTGAGTGTACGCTGAGCAACAGATTTGCTAATGGTAAGTGAAGCTTTCTACAAATCATTCCCTTTCTCCCTATTTTAAACACCCTCAAAATGTATCCACTATATAATTACAGGAGAGTTTGACGGCCACCTGCTTGGTGACAGAGGGTACCCCTGCCAGCCCACTCTGTTGACCCCTCACCCTGACCCTGAGCTGGGCCCCCAACAACGTTTCAACATGGCCCACTGCAGGATTAGAGCCCGGATTGAGATGACAATAGGCATGCTCAAAGCCCAGTTCCAGTGTCTGCGTAAACTCAGGGTAACCCCAGAGAGGGCATGTGACATTGTCGCATGTATTGTTCTCCATAATATTGCCACAATTAGAGAGAGCAACACCCTGCCGTACAAATAGATGACCCTGAGGAAGACCATCCCATCCACCCTCCCGATGTCGCAGATGGAAGAGCCATCCGAGACATGATTTGCCAAAATCATTTTGCAGATTAAGATACCACCCTCAGCAGTCAAATAAAAAAAAGTCAAATTTCATTTGGTGTTCTTTATTTCCTGCAAATGTAAAAGCAAGTTAATATATTTATATTGTTCCAACAATTCACCTGTCACCATGCACCCACCTCTAACTGGTGTTCCAATATTTCAATTTCAAGATCGGCCTTCTTAATCTGTCGCTCCAAGTAAACAGTTTCTAAGTCTGTTTTTGCAATTTTCTTCTGGAGATACACTTTGTATAACTCCTTTACTGGTAACTGGGAAAACATAAGGATGACATTAAACATGCAGAATTAACCAGGCATTTGCTGAACTTCTCACTGTGTTCATCTGTGCTGTGGAGGTTGATGGACCCTCCTCCTGGTAATGCCCAGTCATGCTCTGTTAACATAAGAACATGCAAGTTTTTCCATTCATTCTCACTTTAATGTAGATTTTAAACTCAAAGTTCCACACAAGAATGTAAAAACATTTAAATGGACACAAATCAGTAGCCACCATACATAAGATGTATACCCCTGAAGGCCTGTCTGAATCCCTCTCTGTGGCAGCAGACAATGTGGGTTCATCATCATCATCCTCCTGTGATGAGTATTCTGCCTCAATACTTTAAAGTACTATATTTGGCAAAATCACTGGAGTATTGAGTACTTACAACTGCAGGGAGTTCTGTTGTGGCAGGAGGCTCAACAAGTCTGATGACCCCATCAGTGACTGTTAGGAGAAATGGAAACCCCCAAAAAGCAATATTTATATATACACACACTCTACATATATATACACACACATGCAAACATACAGTACACACACACACACTAACATCTTATGTAGGCACTTGTGTCCTGAGGGGTAATTGGCTCAGATGAGCTCCCTCCAGGGTCACCCAGTGTTATGGCTCAGGGCCAGCTCCTCTGCCTCAGTCAGAGGTGGTGGTGGTGGCCCTCCACCCATTTTGCAGGCCTCTGCCTTCTTTGATAGCTGAATAGAACTCAAATATTAAATCTACTAAGCAGGATATTAGGCGTCAAGACAATTATGTGTTATAAAACAGCATTCTGTTGGGGCTCAAAGTCATAGCTATTCAAAATTGAAATAGCTATTGAATAACATTTTTGTTTAAGGTGAAATATGATTCAAACCAAAATGAGGTATAGTCATGAGCCTATAGGCCTAAGCAAAATATGCCTTACCTGTTTGAAGTATGTTTTTATATTACATTTTCAGCTGCTGCCAAGTGCGCTTTGTGCCTGTGGGATTGCACCTAAATTAAGAGATTTTTATTCAATAACATCCCACCACTTTCACCTATAATATTAAAGGAAAGCGTAGTGCAATGTTAAATGAATAAACCGATGCGTTCAAACTTACGCATTGACTCGGGCAGTAATTCTCTCCCACGCTAATTGTCTTTCCTTTGCCGCTGCCGCCGTGTTGCTTTTTTTTTCTGAAAACGTGATCATAGTCCGCATAAGCATGCATCAGAATTTCAAGTTCCAGAGGTGTGAAATAGGATGATCTTTTCTTCTCTGTGGTTGCCATGGTGAATCGTAGTATCGGAGCTCCATTGATGATGGCTTTTTTATAGTCGCCGTGCACGCGCTTAACTCAGAGTCAACAAACTCAGAGTTGATTAAACTAACTCGGAGCAGCTGTTCTGGAACCGAAAACTCGGAGTTTCCCATCTCAGGGTTAATCAACTCAGAGTTCAGAATTAGACTCAGAGTTTGTTAAACCTGCTTTCTGGAATACCCCCCAGATCACATTTCATCAATTGGGGGATGGTGTAAAATCTGTTCATTGTTAATTATGTAACTGTCATGTAAATGATATTACATGTGATGTGAAGATGTGACATATTACATGTAAATTATATTAACATGTGAAGCCAGCCATTGGTCAATGGACCACACCTGCCTAATCAGAGGCACATCTAAGACAGGTGTGTGGGTGCTGCTGGGAGACTCGTGGGCAGTTGTGTTGCTTGTGGCCAAAGCTGGGTTTCTTTGCTTTGTATTTTAAAATTGGTTTGTTCCCTCTGTTTTGTTTGAGAAGTGTGTGCCAGCTTCCTCACACAGCCAATCACATTCTGACCCCGTCACTGATGCTTACCTTTTCAGATTTTGTTGGACAACCTATCCAGTTTCTGGTAACAAACATGTGTTTATGCCAGGGCTGATTACTGCTGCTCTGATCTCCTCTCAGGAGGCTGGCCTTTGCCATTGACCTCAACCACGACCACAGCCACAACCTTCAGCGTGATCCTGTCCATGTCCAACATCGGCCTCCGCTACCTGCTCCATGCTGTCACAGACTGCCCCACTGTTTCCTCGTAGCCATTTCTATAGAGGTGTATCAGTTATCAGCTGTGTTTCCTTGCATTCTCACATGGGCATGCACTTTAGCTGTAATGACATGTTATTTAATCTGTTGACTGTGCAGTCCATCTCTACACATGTTGAGCTTACCAGTTACAGCCAGCAGATGGTACTCTTCAGCCATAAATTGTAGAACAGTTTCAATGCTGTTTCAATATCTATCACAGTGATCAATGAAGGAAACTAAATGCAATTTCCCTCTGAAATCTCCCTCTCCTAGATTTTTCTGAGTTCTGTCATCAAAAATTGATGTTAGGAGAGCACTTTAATCAGGCAGCAGCCCTGGCTCAAGTTGCCAGTTGGGTTTGTCAGTGGCAACATCACACAACACGTATGCAAAATTTAAATGAACCATACACTAAACCAATAATCTGCATGTTGCCAATGGGAGTGGTTGCAACCCCCATTTTATTTCAGCAAATGAAATGAAACAATAAAATATAAAAATTAGCTTTACATTTGATAAGTGTTAAGACCTTTTTATGAATTCAAACCAAAACTTATCTTTTAGATGCAGTGATTTGACTTAAACAGTAAACGGACTGAGCACACTTTCAGCAGTGCAAATACATGCATTTGTTAAGGCATCAGAATTGTAGACACAGACGTACAGCTCTTCCCAGTGACCCGAGACTGAAGGTTAACGTAATATGAAGTGATATCTGGAACACATGCGCATGCACACGCTCGCACACGTACACATACGAGAGCATGTGCACGCTTGCACACACACACACACACACACACACACACACACACACTGCCCTCCCCTGTGGTTACCAGGAGTGAAACACCTGCCGATCCTCTCGCCCTCACCCCCCACCCCGCATGCCTGCGCAGGCTCGTCTTTGATTTGAACCTGGGGCGAGCGGCAGAAATTGCAGGGGTGAGAGCGCACGTGCCTCGCTGGAGACAGGAGGCTGCAGCCGGGGGGTGGGGTGGTTTGGGGTGGGGGTGGAGGGAGGTCTGCCAGGGGACGGCTGCCCCTCAGCAGATGGTTAGCGCAGGAGAATCCCCCCCGGGGGGAGAGGAAGGAAGTGCGGCCTCCAGGTGTGCGAGGGACGTGCGCGCGGTGGGTCCTCCCCACCCCTGCCTTAATGAGTCCGGAAGTCCGGAACAGGATTTTGGGGGAACTCCGGGACCTTGTGATGGCCGGCCTCTGATCCCGGTTAAGGGGGGGGGTCCTTCCTGTGGGCTTGGTTGGGCTGGTGGGGTGTGATTAGAGGGGACAGAGATGTGCACGGAACCATTTAAAAAGGCATTTTGTAGCGTTTTTGCTCTCGGAGCAGGATGGGTAGAATGTGTGTCACTATAACACTTTAACTGAACAGTTTGTGTGTGTGTGTGTTTTCAATCATTCTGTTTGTGTGCTGTCTGAATTTGTGTTGTGAATGCAGCCAGACAGACTCAGCTCTCTGAAAGGGCTGTCCTTACATACCCCCAGAATGGTGACACACATAAGGGGACAGAGAGGGTGGGAGGCTGGGTTAGTGTTCAGTGCTCTTCAGTCACCCACAGAGAGGAATTCCTACCAGCCCTTTCTCATTGTGCATTTTTAACTTGCATTCATTATTGCTTCACTTTAGAGGTGAACAATAAAACCCTCTGATTTCCCCTTATGGCGATCACTCTACAGGCTGAAATGTACACACTGATATGTTGTAACACTGGTCTAACAAGACTTCTCCTTTCAACGTCTTCTTTGACAGTCACTTCACAACTTCATAGCACATGGTCTGTCAACGCTGCCAAAATTACTTAAAAGGACAGCTACATCAAGAGCCCATGTAATGAATCTCAATTAATCCCAGCCTACTTAATGTAATGCCTGATTGATGTAGGCCTTTAGGCATTTAGGACTTGCAGCAAACTAAATGAACATTTTCCCACATGGGAAATTCTTGTGTGGCGACACACTTCAAACCCAAAAAACATGCCCTAAGGCCTATATGCCCTAAAATGTAAACGTCTGTAAAGGTCTAAGCCCCAATTGCTCAAAGGCCCAAATATTAAGGTCTATATGCTAAGGCCTAAATGTTCTGAGATCTTTATGTTCTCAAAATATGTTCTCAAAAGACCTCCTAGATGCTGTGAGGTGTATATGTTCTAAGGCCTACATGATCTAAGGCCTATATGCTCCAAGGTCCAAATGCTCTTAGGCTTAAACTTTTCCAAGGTGTATGTGTCAAGGTCAACATGCCCATACGTGTCCTCAGACAAGTGCGCTCTTGGGTGTGTTAGCTCTGAAGACTGCGTGCTCTGAGGCGCCTGCGCTGTAGGTTTGTACTATGTGTTCCACGGTTAGAGTGTTCCCAGCCCCTGCCTCCCCCTCGGGCCAAAGTCTCAGCCAGCTCTCCTCTGTCACATGAGGACAAACCCTGCTAAGTGCAATGGAAGGTTAACTAAACTCCTGGATATCGCCAGTGGTTGGCGGAGTTCAGCGGTGGGCGGGGCCAGGTTCTAAGAGCAGGCAGGACGGAGGAGCCACCACAGCCTGGTGAAATTATGAGCTGGAATAAAGGACACATAGAGCCAAGATGAAGACCTAAAGGAGGTTCCCTTTACAGCATGAAGACAGGCCAATGTAAAGAAGACTGTGTGTATGAAACCCCGTCAGGAGCCCTAACCTGTGTGCAAAACTTGCTGGTATGGGCAGCAGTGTAGTACAGTAAGGAGCAGACTCAAAACAAAAGGATTGCTGCTGCCTCAGTACATATCCAGCTGTATAGATGGATAATGTAGAAAAACCTAACTTGCGTAAGTTGCTGTGGATAAGAGCGTCTGGTAATTGACAATGTAATGTATATTCATGCTATGCTAGTAGTGGAATAAAACGCAACCCTAGCTGTCATGGGGAAAAAAAGGTGGGTAGGGTCAACGTAGGGTCACAGATCAAAGGGTCCTGCCCACTTCTGCTGAGTCGATCCCCCCACGTGTCAGGCCAGGAATGGCACTGCCATCCTGACCTGGCCGTAACATCACGTGGAAACCATGTGGATTAGCCCCCACAGAGTAAAGCATTGTTCTTCAGTCGTGTGAGCTCAGGAACTTGCGTTTCCTAGACTCCTGGGTAATCCTTTGCACGTTTGAGTGACATGCCGCCGGCAGGTCCAGGATTAGCACCGGAGCCGCGCTTTTCTAGGCCTTGTTTGTGCTGTTTGTTTTGGAGAAACAGACCACTCCAGCCAATAGGCAGCCAGAGGGCGTATCATGTGACTAGTTTCATGTGACTTCCACCTCCAGGATATAGGATCTTAAAAACGGAACTTTATTTAGTGAACAATGCTTCTGTTTTCCATCCGCTATTGGCTGAAGATTAATTAAGGAAAACAAAATCATAATTCAGGGATTTGCGCAATGAGTATCCTAAAAATAAACCTAAATCAAGCACAAGCCTTTAGTGTCAATAGTTTGTTGTATTCTTTGTACAGCTGAAAAAAGATTGTTTTGACTGCTACGAGGGCCATTATTGTGGACTTGGACGCTATGAACGTATTAATAAAGCCCGTCCTTCGAGCAATTTCACACGAAAGTGCGTGTGGGGGTGTATAACGGCCTGCCCTGGATTCTTCATCACCATCAAAGGCCCGGGCTGAAAGAAAACCCTGGGAGAAAATGTATTCCCTAATTAACTGGAAAGAGGGCCAGCCATTGGTGATTGGAGAACAAAAAGAGGCCGCAAAAATAGAAATTTTAATTTGGGAAGAAACCCGCAGTGCGTGCCAAGATGTTGGGGTGGCGTATTATTAACAGCACCAGGACTGTCCAAGAACACAGTAAAAACAGACAGGACTCCAAAATGCGACATAACCAAGAGCCGTCTTTTATTGCAAAATATACCCTGTAAGAAGGTTAACTGAGGTGATATTGTGTCCAATTACTGAAGCAATATTTTTTAAGATTATGAAGATGATATGTATGGTGATGTGACTGGCACACAGCCCAGTTTAACCTTCAGGTTCGGTCTTGAAGGAACCCAAGGTTTCTGGCTCCACTGTAAACCCCATCAAATTTTCCTGTTCATTAACTCTACACACATTTAACATGTGTATCTCCTTTCAATGTTCGGTTTCCTCTTTCTAGGAAAAACGAAATGTTCCCTAAAATCAGGAATTCTGGGAACTGGACTTTTGTCCAGGAATTCCTACTCACAGTTTTATGGGTCTCCTTTCTACATCCTGTAACAGGACGGTTACACAGGAGCCTTTTCTGTTGGAGCAGAAAATAATGTATCCCTAAGGTGAATGGATCGAAAGAAAATAAGAATCTGTTTGTGATACATGCCATGGAAGGACAACGTGTTTGATTCTCATGATGGATGGGGAATCTAACCCACTTCCACTGCCACAAGCAGCTTTAATGGACGACAGTGGAAATGTATTGCGACAGTATTTCACTGGAATTGGATGTTGAAAGAATCCATAAAAGGTGAAACCCTGGTAAAATCCTAGTGTTGCAAAAAGCAAATTGTTTTCATGATATCATTTAAGTCACAACAAATTTGTCATGAATTTTTTGTGATGGCTTCTGTATCAGTACATTTCAGCTTAGAGGCCATGTTGGTATGAATTTATTGCTTTAATGGTATTGGAATTTATTCCAAATAAATGCTTGGATGAAAATGGATTAGCCTCAGCCATTTTGTATATGAGTGCTTTGAGCTATGAGGACTTGTGAATACAAAGGGGTCCTGAATTGCCTCAACTTTATTAATAACCTCCTTATCTCACTCTCCATCTCCCTCTCTGTGGCATAGTGCAGGTGTAGCGTTAAACCATTCACATCAAAGTGTCAGGCAGAATATTCTGGCTCATGCAAATGAACTCCCAAATGCGTGGGCCAAGACCTACAAGGTTTAAGATTTTCCCCATTGTGGGAGTCTTCAGCTGGCAGCTGTGAGACAATATCAGGACAAAAGCTAAGCTGACAAATGTCTCATTCGTGGGGCCCACCGGTTGAGAGACTGAGGCACACTGGTTGTGGACCAATGTTATTGGCTGGGAGGGTTGGAGGAGCCCCTCACCCCAAATAGGGGAGGAGGGACCAAGGCAGGATGGATGGGTGAGGACTTGTGGTAAGATATTCTGCTGGACATAAGGCTGTCCATGTGGGACAGCAGCTTATCCACTGAGCACTTCCTGTACACTGTCACTGAAAATTTAACAGAAAGTATGGGCAAAGTGTTGACTCCATAAGCCGCCACCTGTAGTGCTGTCTGCAATCAGGTGTAAGAAGACATAACCTTAACACAGCATAGCTTCAGATTTATTGTGCAGAATTGCTTTAATTATCAGGGCATACTAAAGCCACACTTGCCTTGTTCAGTTTGGTGAAGTAGAGATGAAAGATTGACGGCAGCAGGTCATTCAAACAGCAAAGATTCTTTGGGACCATTGCATCGTCTTGAGAAGAAAAGCAGGGATTGGCGTAACCCTACCTTACATTTTCTAGGGAAAATTGTCCCCTGCAAATAACAGAAAAGCTCTCTCTCTCAGGCCGCTGCATGGTTACGTCTAGCTTATCAGGGAGAATCAGGGAGAACAGCTGTGGATAACTTCTCCCGCTCTGTTTGAATCTGTGGAGGGGCAAAGCTTGCAAGCTTGCCAAAGGTGCCTTAAGCTCTCTCTTAACCCTAGATACATACACTCACATTCTCTGTGTCCCCATGGCAGATCTCACTTACCCAGACAGACTGTGTTCTGTGTCATCAAAAAGGCAACCTGAACCCACTTCTCCCTCCAAAAAATTAACCTTTGTCCCAGTTTAGATTTGAATCCACCACCTCCTGGCAGACTGGCTCCCTGTCTTATTGCCTGAGACGAGAACCCTTCCAGCATCTGGTGTCTTGATGGTCTTGAAGCAACTGCCCTTTCCTTTTCAGTGGGTTCAGAACAAGCATCTCAGCAATAGTGATAATTACATACTTGCTTTTTACAGAAGCTACTGCACCAACATGGCCCATGACCATGTCATTGCCTCTTTCATTGTATGTACCATTTTATACATTTATTGTCAAATAACATACAATTATGTACATTAAGAAATATTTTTGGTAACATATGCATAAAATGACATCAATGAAAGAAGCCATAAATTGCATATGGTGCAGTATAATCTATATAATTTGGCCTATATTCTACAAAAGGCTGTGTTCCTTACATGTTAGGTTGCATATTTTTCCATATATTGACCTGAATTACTTTATGAGGGTGAGATTGAAGGTGTTCAGATGTATGAATAACTGACAAAAATCCCTTCTTTGAGGTACACATCTCTCACGCCACACAGTTATCTGCACTGGAATTGGCAGCAAAAGTCCTTTACTGGGTATTGTGTTTATAATTAGAAACTCAAGGTTGTCCAAGAAAAGATGTCTGCGTGCTTGTCTTTATTGTGTCAAATAGTTTTTAAAAACCTTCCCCGTCAGCGACCTCACTCAGATCAGGAATTTCACAGGTTGTTGAGGTCGGCTGACCTTCTTTTTTTTCCGGGCTGCAGGCGTATTAAACTCGTGTAGAATAATATCCTGTGCCCATAAAAACAGATCATTCTTCGCACTCCGCTTTGCTCAGTCCCTGTCCCGGGGGGGCACATTCCAGAGGACATGGCGCTCGGCGATCCTCCCCCCCCCGCATTCCTGCCGCATTGATCGCTTTCCTCTGCCATCCGGAAAATGTGCAGGCGGTTAAGGAGACTTCCTGAAGGAGGAAAAAAAATCAGCACTTTCTCTAATCAGAGGTAAATGCTTGAAATTCCATGTTCCCAAAAGCACAGCCTGGGAGACCTGTCTGTCCTGGCCAGCCTGGTGGGGTGTTAGCGAACAGAGAGAGAGAGAGTGATTTTGGGGCACATTTTTGCATTTGCCTTTCCGAATTCCTGTACGCTTGTTTCTAAAATCCTTTCTCTCTCTCTTTCTCTCCTCACCTACTCTAAAGTGGAGGTGTACATGGATGCTGCACCAAAATTGAGCAGGTGTAATTATGCAGGAATATATATACAAACATGAGGAATGTTCTGGAAACACTTTTTACAGCTCCATCCACTGCTGCCCCCCACACACTCACACACCTAGGCAAGGAGGTGGCAGGCCCCCAACCCCCCCTTCACTGTGATGAAACATTGTTTTAGTAATGTGACTTCACTGTTCGACTGCAAAACATTGCATTCTTGGCCTTGAGAGAGGACAGATTGCTTGAGTGGGATTGTTCCGGAATGCGACGGAGGGCGATAAGAGTGGCGGGAATCTGCTCGTTCGCATGCCCGATGGCCCCATTGGCCCCCGCAAGTGGGGAGACAGAACATAACACCTCCCCGTGTCAGCACTCTGTGGCAAACAGCCGTCCCAAACAAGCTGGCATAAGGTAAACCACGGGGCATGATGTACTTCATGTCAAGTTCTCTGCAGTGTCATCTAGGTAAAGGATCTTTATCTTTGGGGGGGTAGTGCTAGTTTTGAGCTTAATCTGAGCTCCTTAAACTCCCCCACGGAATGACATCAGCATCTGGGGCCCCCCCGAATCCTCTTACAGAGGCGATGACGTCAGCCTCGCACCCTATGAGACCACATTCTTGCAGAGATTCAGCACCTGGTCCCATGTGCAGAGGTACCTGTGAAGCTCAAATTCCACATGACCGTGTTTCATGAACTGGTCTGAACCCCCTCCCCCCCCACAGAGGATGTGCTCAAAGTCCCTGTGTGTCCCAGAAGAGGAACACGGGTCTGTTTAACACACTTAAAGTGGTTCGAGGAAATTCACTGTACATTGTTCCTAGAAAAGGTTTCCTGAGAGGTTTTACCTATGCAGACTCCCTGTAGACTCTTATACCAGCAGCTATGTGCTTCAGAGGGAATTGTACAGAGACAAACTATGATCTTGCTCCATTACACTGTTTACCAGAGCTTTGAATTGCCACACAATATCATCCTGTACTGAGCATATTGCTTGATAATTGATCTCATCCTTCGCAATATCCTCAACATGACCCCCTCCTGAACTCCAGAGCTGTGACTCCCTCTCTCATCCTGGGCTTCAGAACCATGGCTCCCTCTCTCATCCGGGGCTTCATAGCTGTGACTCATTCTCTAATCCTGGGGTTTAAATCAATGAATCTCTTCCATCCCTGGTTCCATAGCACTAACTCACCCTGAACTCCAGATCACTGACTCTCGTCCCAAACTGCAGAACGCAAACTCCCCCTTTGCTGCTCGGCTCCGGAACGCCGACTCCATCATCTTACTCTGTACAAACTGCTTTGTGCATGACAAATTTAACATAAACATTCAGTAATTGCACTGAAACTTACACATTTGGAAAAAAAAGTGATGTAAAAATGATACTAGTGTAGAAACACACTGCACAGAGAATCTAAGGTACCACTGCATACGATTCAGTGATTCCCCAGCAGAATCAAACAGAAATCCAAACAGAATCAAATTAGAAGAGGGATGTATTTTGTCTACATTTCACCTAAATATCCTGCTTTACATTTGATTATAATTCCACAGCTGGAAAAGTCTCATTCGGGAATGTGTTCCTGTGAAGTGATTGGTACCATTGGTACCTTCTAAGAGGATCTTCTAAGGATATAATGGCACCACTAAATCAGCAAATACATCCATTCTTAAAATGTCTAGTCTACAGTATAATGGGCTTGTAAAGAAAAGTGCTCCCATGTGTTTCTTCGATAAAGACAAAACAGGATGAATATGTTTGAACAGAAAACATACCAAACTTGAGAAAAAGAGCAGCACCAGACGTTCTCTTGCTATTCCCAGGTATTTCCTTATGCTGATCGTTTTTCATTGTATCGTTTCAACACCTTCTGCAGCACAAGTGGAAATCTCATACTGGTGAATTGATTGCTTTATTTGGTTTTCGGTACGTGTCCAGGCTATGTTTTGTTTTCTCAGATGGAAGGGTTCAAAGATGCTGACGATGCTGAACTGGAGTACAGTCGAGTTGTCAGATCAGAAAAGGTGATTTGTTTTATCGCGCAGCACGTACTGTTGCTTTTTCCGTTTTAATCACAATCTGTTTACTTACTCCTTTTATGCGAGTACTCCAGTTAAGTGCACTGCCTTACAGAATTTGGTTGTGCAATTATTGTGAGCTCACAGCGAGTCTATTTCTTTAATCTGAAATTCGGGAGGACTAGAAGTGTTCTCCAGTCGTGGGCAGGGGGTTGAACCACGTGTAACACCCGTGCGTTCCATCTGAGCACTCAATCAATCAACTTTTTGCTCATTGGGTATTAATGTTACATGACATTTTTGCATTGAGGTGGCAATGATTTTTTGTGGAATAAATGCACTGTTGGATGTGTGCTTGTGCTACTAATGAACTAAAGGTTAAGTTGTTTATCCCACATTTTTCCATGTTTTATAATAATATAGTCTTCACATGTCTGTGTCTACAGAAAGTGATATTTTTGGTTTGTCTGTACTTAATAGAATAGAGTAAGAATAAAGAACTTCGTTTGCGTAAAGTACTTCGTACTGCGTTAAACAGATAAGGGCATTTGAGGAGACGGTATCTGGAAATACACTTAGTCTTCTAAAGTTTTCTCTCTCTCGTTGTATTTGAACAGTCGCGCTGTTACATTACAAACGCACTCACACACATGCAATGGAAGTGTTTAGTTAATATTATACAGTGATATATATATATATATAAGTGATACGTTCTCACCATCATATGGTGAGAATGTATACCATGTCAAATAATTTCCTGTACAAAACTGCCTCCGTTCGTCTTATCTACTTCAGTATGTTCCTTATATTGAACACTTGAGCGAAACTGTGTCTCTTCAGATACAGAAAAGGCACCTTGCGTCTATTCCTCTGTGTATCCACAGTGCTAAAACAGTCCTAATCCAAACACATGAAGTGTTGTATCTTGAAATCTTGGACGATCCCCGTAATAGCTAGCTTACCTTAAGATTTATTTTATTCACACAAAGCAAAAACGATCGCTTACCCCAAATCATAGGCTACTTATCCCTGCTGTGTTTGCGCCTCAGAGGATTATATAATGAGACATAATTAATTCAACTCGCATTTAATTGGTTCGCATTTTTGTCATCCACAGCGGCACGGACACACACACACACGCACTCACTTGTACTTTTTATAGAAAAAGTGTTAATACTTTACAACATGTGGAACATTAGGATTTGACATATAAGACGCATTGAATTTAAATCCATTTTGGAATTCGTAAATGTTTATTCTGAACGAAATGGGTAATAAATCTCCTTCATCAAGTCAAGCTGACTCAACGAAAGAGCTACTCGTGGAAAAAAAACACAAAAAACTCTAAAAGTAGATTCCTTAGCATCCAAATCTGGCAGTGTTTTGCACCCGTGGTGGCAAGTAGCAGCTAAATGCTATCAAAGTAGTGGTAATGCAATTAATTGTTTATGTAATTGCGTGTTGGATTATATATATATGTTTTATTGCAAAGTACTAGGGGAAGTGATCCCTATAAATCCAGAGACTTGCGTTTGCATTATTCATACAGAGGGGTGTGACTTTATGGGTCGTTTTTTTCTGGCTATATATATTGAGAGGTTCCAGTGAAGGAAAAGTAACAGATGGGGGAAGACCATTCTTCGCAGTCAACAAGAACGAACAGGTCCGCTCCGACGTACGTGACGACTCGCACGCCTTCCCTCGTGTCCAGCTTGTTACCTTAGTGATGTCCACGCTACGCTTTCTGTGTTTTACTGCGCTGGTATCAGTCTGGCGGCTGTCCGAAGCAGTCGGGCCGGTGGTCCGTTGCGAACCTTGTGACGCGGAGGCGATGATTCGGTGCAAACCTCTGCCCAAAGATTGCGCAGAGAGAGTCCGCGAGCCCGGTTGCGGCTGCTGTATGACTTGCGCGCTGACCGAGGGACAGTCGTGTGGAATTTATACCGGTAGGTGCGGCTCCGGCTTGACGTGCCAGCACCGGGCGGGTGAGACGAGGCCCCTTCTGGCCTTACTGGAGGGACGAGGGATTTGCTCCAGGGCAGCCTCCAAAAAGCTCAGCAGGATTTTGGTGCCTGCCAACGGACAAGGTAATCAGTTCAGCTTTACCAGCGTCACTGTTTGCAAACTAACACGTAACGCCGCTGTAGCACATCAGCAAACAAGCACTGAAATCAGACTTGCAGGCTTGTAGCCTCTGGCTAGCTGTTGAGACTCAATGATGCATGGGGTGCACGAGACCAGATGCTTTGCTGCGGTAAGAAACTTGCATTTGTTGCAACATGCAGCTTAGTCTACATATGTGTCATGGTTGGCAGAGTTTTATTATTATTTATATTGTCTGGGACGGGGAGGGGGGTGATTGACTTTTTGTGAAAGTGATGATGGAGCTATTCCTACCCAGTAGATTATGGGGTATTCGCCTAGATTGACATGGAGGAAAAGTGATAATTGGGTGAAGTGGAACCTCTCTTCCATGTCCGTGATCTCCTTTTGACATAGTTAAAAATGAACATCAATTTAAGACGTTCGACAAAGGATTACTTTAGTGTTCAACAAAGAACATGAAACGGTGCAGTTTTTTATCGCTATCAAGAGACGTTTGCAACATAGGTGTAATTACCATGGCTGCCTGGAGTGAATTACGTTGAACAATAATTATACAGTGAAAATTCTCATGCGAGGCGCAATGTCTTAGTTGTCAGTGCCATGACAAATTGATTCAACACTTTTCCCAGCGTGAGGTATATAATAAGGGCTTTTAACCACATAATATATGTTTTGTGTGCGCTTGGACGTCTGGCTTTGTCAAACCAATCGTTACGGAATGCCACGTGGATTTATAATTAGCAAGAATATAGACAAGAAGACGATTATATTTAAATCGCATTTTGTTGTGGGTTAGACAGAAAAGCCCCTTTTCCCCCTTGGTGTGCACTTTTTTGGAGGTTTTGGAGATGAGCACTTATCGACGGCGTATATGTTGTGCGCCGTTATGTGTTTTTTTTCTTCTTCAGAAATAAAGCGCGTAATTAAATATATACATGCTTATGTTCTGACGCTCCAAAAACTTGGGCGCGTTCATGCGGGGGTTGGGATCAGGTGGGGGGCAGGGCACAGCACGTGCAGGGAGAAGAGACCGCGCGAACACGTGCACGATAACAGGCGTGAAGGGAAAGGAACCGTGCACCAAGTTACCCGAACCTCATTAAATGAGTTCTGAAATGCGTGTTAGAATCGGATGCGTATTCACATTTGTGTGCGATTTAAAGCGCGGGTTCTTTCCACTGCTTGCTCTGCAACAGAAGGTCCGACAACCTCCCGAGTAGCTAAAGTAGGTGTCCGCTGGTTCCCTTTCAGCACCACGGCGCCAAACTATCTCAATGTGAATAAGTGGACTAGTGCTGGCCACTCTCTCTCTCTCATACACACACACGCGCGCGGTCACAACAAGGTTATATGCACATTAACAGAAATTACTGCCTTTTCACATATTTGGATGCTTTTGCCCATCCAGGCGGGCAGCCAGAGTTCGGTGGATTTAACAGTTTGTCAGGAATGGCTGGCAGTGATCTGTAAATAACTTTGCTCAGCTCTTTCAGTGCAGTGGGAGAGAAGCTCTGTGTGTAGGGGGATTTGCTGAGGTTAGAGTTATGTTACTGTGTATTAACTGGCACAGTGACTTGGATAGCATAGCCTCCCTGGCTCCAGAAGCATCCAATTTAGGTGAAAAGGTTTCTAGAAATGATCTATGAGAAAACAAAAGGAAGTGTTTTGACATACCAAGCATTTATAAAACAGACTTTGTGAGAACTGATGACTTGGTTTGTACTTGGAATGTCAAACTCATTTTCTAAACACTTTTTTTTCCTGGAAAAAAGGAACGATATCAAGTTCCAAGTTTTATCTACTTGTGAAAGTGTAATGGTAACATAATGTACTGAAAATTTAGTAGACTGACCTGAATTGCCCGTTAAGGACTTTGTGTGGTGGGGTATTTAATAAATCTTAGGAAATAAGTAGGCGTAATAAGTAAATAAGCCTAAAGCAGTGTACATTACAGTGACTCAGTAATCCATTGGTATAAGAAGGTTTATAAGTTTAAGATCTTTGCAGATTGAAAAATGATGTTGTTTTTGTCCAACAGAAAAGCATTACAAACAATCTTGTTTGTTTCGGGTAACTGCCGTGGCTGTTTAATCCTTCCAGCAGGTTTTTAGGCTTTCTTTGAGCCACTCTCAGAAACCAGAGAGGAATCTGGAGTGGGTCAGTCCAGGTACCAGGTTGCTGCAAAGGGGGCCTGGCTGGTGTGAAGGCCTATGCATGATCCAGCACTGTTGTGTAAGCCCTGTGTAAAATGCTCATGGATTCTCATTTACCTCTAACACGGCTGCTTCCCTCTCTTTTGTTGAACAGATAATGCTGTGGTGTTGGGTGAGGATCGTGGCTCTAACAGAACAGGCTCCCAGGTCACCGGCAACAGGGGCAGGCTGACCAGGCCAAAGGTCACCCTCCTCCACCCTAAGGTGAAGGTCATCGGAAGAGACCAGTCCAAGAAATCCCAGAGCTACAAAGTGGGGCCGGCGCCGGCCAGGGTCGGCATGGACGTGCAGAACTTCTCCTTCGACTCCAAGCAGGAGGCGGAGTATGTAAGTATGGCAACCACCCCTGAGGTCCTCCATCACCGAAATTCAGCCCACGATTCCAAGAGTAAATCAATGGGATATTGCCATGGTGATGGAAAAGCAAGGCTTCAGGACTTTCATAATGTACGGCCACTGACTCGTATGAATGAAACTAAGGGCTCCCCTGAGGAACTCACTGATTGGTTAAAATCAATGAGTCACCAGCAGCACGTGCTAGCTCCACCCACCCAGTAGTCGAATGAAGCTTCACCTTTCCATCAGTTGGAGTGGGTATAGCAGATACAGTGCACTGGTGGGCCGCCAGAGATTCATGGCACATTCTGGCAAGGTCACCTCGCCACTGACCCACTTGTGCGGTCATCTGGTCCCGGTCACCTGGACACCAAAGTGATAGATTCATTCACTGATGAATCGAGCAGCCCGTGTTCTTTTGTTTTTCATCTTGTTTTTGGCTGCGTGTGCAAGTACACCCAGAGCTTGTTGACTCGTGGGAGGCACTGGCTGACCGTTTGGCTGTTTGTGTCCAGTTTGCGCAAGCTGCCGTATCTCTGCCCCTTGTACCATGTTGCAAAAGAAAGGCGATATTTGGAACGGTTAGCCCAAAACGCAACACATTCGTGAGTAGCCCAGAAAAGAATCTAAACAAAACAAGATAACCCAGTTGTTAGAGCAACATGTTCTCTCGTCTGCACTAGAGCAACTTGGACAGGGAATGTGGTGTTGTGGCATTGTGGGGCTTGTTATAAGTGGCTGTAGCACAGTGCTCCGAATGCAGGCTGCCCTCTCTGATGGAGTTCTCCTCTCTGCTTTGAAGGGACCATGCCGGAGAGAGATGGAGAGCGTGTTGAACAGTCTGAAAGTCATGGACATCCTCAACCCACGTGGGTTCCGCATTCCCAACTGTGACAAAAAGGGCTTCTATAAGAAAAAGCAGGTAAGGGAACCAACAGGTGCCAATCAGGTATCAACATCTGAATGCAGTTTATCCATTCAACACAGACAGTGCACCATACGTTTGTACAATTCAGTTATTACTGAGCACATATTGGCTCAGATGCAAGCTAAACTGACTACAGCTATTGTGGAACTTAACCATTCACTTTTTGTATTCCATTAAGTTCATGTTCAGTGAGGCTTTCACTAGCACATTAGCTATTGTGATGCCATTTACTGCACAACTGAAGCTTTGCCCAATTATATCACAGTGGTGAATTTTTTAAATCATTTATTATTTTTAGCAGAGGGAGGGTGCAGTACATACCTAATGAGAGCTGTCCAGGGTGCTGAATTTTATAACACAGCACCGTTGGCCACAACCTCCTACATTTATATCTAAATATATCTGTTTGTGTGTATTCTGGTTGAAGGGTCACAATGAAAGCTTGTTTCATTTGCCTGATAGCCTTTGAAAGCAGCAAAAGCAGTGTCTGCAAACATTTTCCATAGATTTTTGTGACTTCAGGAAATGTTGTATCAAACTTTGTTGAAGATTGGGATAGATGTTCTATGTTGTTCAGTTGTTAAATGTGCATCTGTTTTGTGGTTAAATTATGGTTAAATTGTGTTTAATGTAAATTTGATTGAACTGCAGTCATATTTAAACCACTGCACTCAGTCGTAGCTATCCTGATATATGTTCTTCTCTCTCTCTCTCACCCTCTAGTGCCGCCCATCCAAAGGGAGGCGGAGAGGTGTCTGCTGGTGTGTGGATAAGTACGGCCAACCTCTGCCGGGCTTCAGTGGGAAGGGGAGGGGGGATGCCCAGTGCTACAGCCTGGAGAACCAGTGATTTGGGGAGGGGGGGGGCACCCCTGGGGACTTGGAGAACTGCAAACACGCCACCGAGCACCCAATGGAGCTCACGAAAGTGCGGGAACCTGCTTCAGAACGTGACTTTTCCCTCCCCAGAGTCACTGCAAGAGTACGATTGGCTCTCTGAGCTGGGAACCTGGGTCTTTAGCCCTGTGAGCCAATCACATCTCAGTGAGCCAATCGTGTCTCAGTGAGCCAGCCACGGCTCAGTGCGCTAATTGTGTGTCTCCTCTACAGTTGCGCTGTGTTGTTTGTGGTGCAATTCCAGACTTCATATGGACCACTTGGTGCCTTAACCCGTGTGACCTGTGGACATGACACTTGAAAAGCTTGTGAAGAAGGCTGGCCATTACAGCTAGGCCACACAAGCTATTCAGACCTTAATACATCCCTGAAATGTGTGTAGGGAGCTTTGGAGAGGGAGGCAAAATCATGCATTATCCTTTATAGAAAGATAGAGGTCAGCGCTTCTGGACGGGGGATAGAGGATTTTCAGTTCACCTTATCAACCACTCCCTACTGTGACTCCCTACTGTGGAGAGACCAGATGGTTCAGGTGCTTTTACCTGACATAAGGAGAAGACAGACAGCAGGAGCTCAGCCAGGAGGAGAGAAACCTGCATAATCATGCCACTGGAAGATGGATTTCATGCAAATGTGCGTGTGTGTGTGTGTGTGTGTGTGTGTGTGTGTGTGAGTGACCATATGCTTTTTGGAGGGGTAAGAACATGCTTTTGAAGTGTGACCCAGTAGAGTGTCATAGGAGGGTCACAGGGGAGCGGAGAACATTTGCAAGGGCTGGACCCTGTCCTTTTTTTAGCGTTCCTCCCCAGCTGTTCCCTGGGTTCATGGGATTGCCTATCAGTAAGCAGGAAAACCAGAAGATACTGCTCCAGAAGAGGTGCCTTCGCAAACACACCTGCTCTTTTACAGACGCTGTGCTTTCAGTCATTGATGGTGTTTATCTGTGAAACTTACTGGCCTGTTGGAGAGAATGTGGGAGAAGGACATGGTGAGAGATGGCATCGTAGGTTGGCAGGGAAGGATAGAAGCATGTGATATTCTGCATCCTTGAATAGCTAGTGCACAATGAAACTGACATGTGAAAGTGAGTTAATGCACAATGACACTAACGTGCCGTAGCCAATCACGGTTCAGGTCCCTTTTGCTACTTCCAGTAGAGTAACTTGAAAATGGAGGGGTATCAAGCTAAAGTGCTTTCCCAGTCACTTAGCAGCCTAGAATTGGTTGTTAATGTGATACTATGTTATAGCTGCTGCCTAGATTTTTGTACTAAGTTGTTGGTGACTGTGTGTCAGAGTACATATCTGGCTGGTGGCCTGCCTTTTACTCTTGATCTGTTTTAAGTTTATTTTGTTGCCTTGGCCAGCTGTGCCTTTGTGCAGGCATTGTATATTTCTCCAGACTTAGCGAAGGAACGTAAGCTCACCAACAATATACCATGCTGTTTTACATTTACATGTACTGTTCTGTAACACACTGCTACAACGACTTTACCGCACAAGAAAAACATCATCCGATTATTTTGGGGGCTGTAATCACTACTACTCATGTAATTCATTTTGTTGTCTTTTTTTGTTTATATTTATGATGCATCAATGGTTCCGTCATCAGTCTTTAGACGTGTTGACGTTCAGATTATCGTATCTTGGGCGCCCTTTAGTGGTAACGGGACAATGTCACTTAGTCATGATAACTGTTCATTCAGTCCCTTCT
Source organism: Megalops atlanticus (assembly GCA_019176425.1). Taxonomy (NCBI): domain Eukaryota; kingdom Metazoa; phylum Chordata; class Actinopteri; order Elopiformes; family Megalopidae; genus Megalops; species Megalops atlanticus. The sequence goes on from CM032898.1 coordinate 6,208,274, forward strand.
GCTGCGTATCCTGGCTGTCGGACAGGGCACCAGAGCCTTGGTTTTATGTGTTTGTGTTTATCCAGCGAGGATCCTTGGTGTTCATAAGATTATTCATCAATGTTTGAGCCCCCTTGGTGAGGCCCTTTTTCATTTTGTTTGTATCTGAAGTTTCTCTTAAAATAAAAACTATTTAAATTTAAAAAGAAATTCAGTGTGAAAATGAGTTGTTTGAGAGAAAAAGAAAGGGAGAGAAAATTTGGTAATATTCTACATCAGAAGGAGAGACCGTGTGTGTGTGTGTGTGTGTGTGTGTATGTTTCATGTATTTGGATATAAGCAAGGCACACTGTTACCAAGAAACATCTCAAATACATTTATAAATGTATTTAAATACCAGCACTGTACCCCACTGTTGTTTGAACTTTTTCGCAATTAAAGGCAAAAAACAAGCTTTCACTGATTAACATGTTTATTAAATATATTTTTGTATGTCACAATTTCAAAAGCTTACATACAAATGAGTAAATAGTTTCTTTAGAACACAAACATAGTAGCAGCACTCTTGAACAAGCAATCCATGGTGAAGACAAGGCTTCAGAAGACAAAACACAAGGATAAAACACAGCAGCTTTGGCAGGCACTTTCACAAAGCAGAACCATTTAAACTCAGACTGGTTCTTCTCAAAAGTGTTGCCCATTTCCTTTCTCAAAACTGGAGATGATCTCAGATCGACAGGTAAATAAATACTCTTGAAAGGGTACTCAAAGGAGGTCTGCAAAGTAAAATAACTCTATTCCATAACAGAGGTAGATGAATGTTAATACCCTTTCAAAAGTAATGTCTGGTGAAATCGCCATACAAATCAATACATGCATATTTCTGTAAATGCCACAGACAATCCATTACAGACTCAAATGTTTTTTGAGCTGACGCTGGCATCTTCCTAGATGCGTCCAGACATCAAGGATGTGCCAGTGAACCATAAATGCAAACTTCAATACTGTTAATATTAGGAACAATAAATGAACTAGAAAAGTGATGACATTTGTGTATTGAGATGAAATGAGAGAGGAGGTTTTGTTTCATCTTAATGGGTCAACACTTTGGTAAGAAACAGAGCCACCACTGACCTCTACAATGTGTTTGAGGTAATTTTAGTGATGGAGTTGGCAAGAACACACATTTCTACACTAATTTAAAACGGAAGACATGTATATAAATATTCAAAAAAAAAAATCACAAATGCTCAATACAAATTGGCATAAATACATTAAATAAATAAGGCTGCATATTTGATGTAAATAAATGAAGTTTGATTTTTTTTCTATTCAGGAAAAAAAACAGATTTTCTTGTTTAAAATTCTTTTGACAATCAAGGTCAGCGTACCTGAATTGAGAAGAGTTAAATAAATAGGTATAAATAAATAAGAGCGCAGTGAGCTTTGTCCCTCGAAGCAACGCAAGAGGGCGCTAGTGAGTAAGCTCCTGCTGGCACTCGGAGTCCCCGAGCAAATCGGCAGAACCCCGGATACTCTTGCCGTTCCAGGAGGACACGCACCAGCAGCGCGCTGTCTCTCCCTCTAGCGATGTCTCACACTGCAGGAGGGATAGAAACAGAGAGCGAGAGAGAGAGAGAGAGAGAGATAGAAGAAGAATGAAAAGCAAGTTTAGAGGCACAGCCCAAGACCACTACTACACAGTTATTCTGTTTCCTCAGTCACCACAACATGCATTTCAATGGTCTGGCGAAACTGATCGAGGCAGAGCTCGGTCAGTGAGGCTCACCTGCTTGGCTTTGTAAAACCCATACTTGTCGCAGTTGGGCAGGTAAAATGTGGTGAACTTGTCCCCCAGCTTCTGCCGGGACGCGGCGATCCTTTCAAGGGCTAACTGCAGCTCCGCATGGCAGGGACCCTGTCAGAGAAGACACGATAAATCATTCACACTGAACAACATGCAGCCTGCTAAAACGGGTGTGAGAACTGCTCAGCCGCAATACGTGGGACAGGTGCTTTCGCATACATGACTGTTACTGGAAAATGTTACATTATAAATCTTCCAATGTATTTCGTCTTGTCATTCATATTCCTATGAATTTAATTGGTCAGTGTGTTAAATCACATTTGAAATGTGCAGATTGCGAAATTCAGTTTTCTATCAAACATAATGTCTTTGGTGGAAGTAACTCGCCACTGTCATTGCCACAATATTGGCTCATATAACTTTAAGTAACGGGCACTTCTAACGTACCACTAGCTTCTCGACTTTTTCGACCGAAGCTGGCAAAATGTGTCGAAAAATGACGCCTTCAATTTGTTGTTTTCTATGTTGTAGTGTCAAAGATCAGATTGGTTCATGGATTATTTGGCGGAGAGGGGGCTCCCCCTTGTGGTTCATAAGGAACATTGGCGACTATTAATTAGTCTTACAAATGAGGACTGAAAATGTGGGAAAATCGAGGCACTACTCATAGACGTTTGCAGCGCGGTTAGGCCCATCGGTGTTATGGAATTCTTACGTGATCCAGATATGTCCTCCGTATGGCGTTGAGCCTGGCTTTCATGCTCTCCTGGGCCTCCGATGCGTCTCTCGGATCAAACGGCTTCAGTCCCATCAAATAATGCGAGATGCCGTGGTCTGCTATAGCCTCTGCGTTCATTTCACCATTGTCTAAGAGAATCAAGTTATTACAGTGGTAAATACATAGATCCGTAATCACAGAACTAGGTTATATAACTATAGAAGTCATCACATAGTCATGAACATATCAACATTGGTTGACAGGAAAATAAGGTCGGAGGGCATCTACAGGGCCAAAAACAAATGTGTCAACTATATATACACCTTTCAAAATAGCCAAACAGCGGAAATACACTTAGGCCTATATAAATCCCATTATGTTTTGAATTTCAGTATTTTATTTATCCATCTTTCATCTATTTCCGGTTTCCTACTGTATGTAATTCTGGTAACTCTTAACGGTCAAGAACACATGAGTAGACGTGAACTAAAGATGGAGGAGGTATCGTGTTAAAATATTGCAAATTATGGGAAGTAAAAGGAAAAAATTACCTGAAACTGCAGGAGCTGGGCTTCGCTCAATTTCAGTGCAGACGGCTTGTCCTTTGGTAAGGGACCAGAGGGGTTTTGTGTCTCCGGGTCGTGGCGCGCAGCGCAACCCCGTGCCACAGTGCGCAGTGTACACTCCGCATAAATCCCCCTTCTTCAACGCGCAGGTGAGGCAACATCCGCAGCCCGACTCCCGCACCGCCTCCTCACAGTCCGGCGCAACCGCTGGGCATTCGCTCAACTTCTCCGGAGTGCAGGGCGCACAGCGAATGGGCTCGGAGCCCAACACCGGCGAGCCGAGCACTGGAGCGAGAGACAGAAGGCCTGCGAACGCTACCTTCACCCACAAGAACCTGAAAGATAATCCTTGCATTACAAAAAAATGTAGATAACAATATCACAGGAATGGATATCGCGATGTATCTAGCGACGCTTGTCGTTTTGGGAGATAAAACTTCTGTCATCGCGCGCAGTATTTATACAGTGTCCTGACCTCCAGTGATGTTAATGTTTGACCCATTAGCCTGTGGTATTAATTATTTCTTAAACAGGTGCAAGGATCTGACGTCCTGTGATTGGTTTTCGCGTCCCATAGAAACGTCAATATTTACTTTGGTACAAACCGTGCTGTAGGCCGTTCTTGGGGGGGAAAAACAAAATATTGCTCCGTGATTACTCGACTTGATGTTTCAAACACAACAGAATGGATTCTGCGAGTCAAATTCACCAAGTTGCTCACTAAAGCGATTGGTTTCCATCAGTTCAGCTATCGACATATTAAATTTAATATAATCCATGTTAACTATATAAACTATGTTGGAAGCAATTAAAACGCACCAATCAAGAGAAGTGTACTCTGACCAAATTCTGTATTAAATTCCGTTATTTAGTACAACTTTAATTATCAGGGGCGAGTGGCTAAACATCCCGGATAACAAAGGTGATCTTACGTGTTTCACACCACCCTACTTCCATCACGCACGCTCCTGATTTGTAAAGGGTCATGCCGTAATTGCTCATCTCCCGGTGTAGTATTTAGTCACACTTTTACCTAAAGCAAACACCGATGTGGAGAGATCGCCTCATTTCAAAGCGCTCTTTTTCTGAGGCAACGTGACTTCATTTCCGAACGCTGAGATGATTCATCACCTGAAGGTAAACAGACAGTGCTCAGTGCTTTCAAGTTTAAATGCTACGTGTTTTTCGTCATTACCATCAGAAAAAAAGCCAGCGTTGCTTTTTTTTTCTTCTTTTATTTCGTACACGTACTTTATTGGGGGTGAAGGAAATGAATATAAAAAAATATTGAATTAAAATACTGAAAAGTGAATTAAAACTATCGAATGGGTAAAGAATGAAAATAAAAATGTTAGTATGTTAGTAGGCTGAAACACTTATGTCAATATTTGGAAAACCATGAAATCCAAAAAGAAATACATTTTAATGTGCCAGAAAAAACTGCAAGTATTAGTTGATGAATCACTGCCACGTTAATGTGATGTCATTTTTTATCTAGACAGCATAGAATATAATTTATTATATGCGTAATTATAACATATGTTCAGTGTGCAGTTGAACAAGTGACACTGGCAATGAACGTGTGTGAATTCTCTTGTTTATATTAGTACATGCTTAGTATACATACATCCTCATCCAAGGAAAAAAAATACATGGTTTACATATAACATTTTTATATAAATACTATGAATTAAATCCTGAAGTTGTTCATGACCAGCAGCTTCCTCAATTCCACCCAGGATTTGAACTTGCAGCCCAGTTTAAATGCGAGGACTTGTTTATTGTGGTGAAAGAGCAGGGCATGGCACACTTCAGCTGCAGCTGTTGGATGACCTGTGGAACCCCATGCTTCTGTGACCTGAAGTGACCTCTCTCACGTAGAAGAAAAGGTTGAGGGATGGCATTTGCCTTTTCTGTGCGGCGTTTGATTCGCTTCTATCACGGCTTTGACATCGATTCATTCGATTTTATTTAAAGGGTGTGGACAGATAGTGTCCACTCCTGGTTCTGATGGATTTGAGATATTTTTCAACCTGTAGATGATTGGACAACAGAGGACTTAATCGCTTAACTGGTGTCATTAACTAGATTAATACCAGAGATAGAAGTGAGACTCAAAGCCCTTGTATCTATTGTATAAAGCATCATTGTTGACCATAGAGTGGAAAAACCTCAAGCGTTTTCCTGGATGGATTTATTGACTGCAGACAAGGCCAGCAATGTGACGCCGCATTCATCATTACATTGCACATAAAAAATGAAAGGATGAATTACTGAGGGAAAAGGGGAGAACACAAATATTTGCCAGCTTTGTTGCCCTCTGTCAGCGAATCATTAACACCACGCCGCCTCATTCGGGACGGATAGAGTTACGCGGGATCAAAGGAGATTTAACCATTCAAGGTCGGGGCGCTGCAAAAACAAGAGGGCCCCACAGAGAGGGGAGGCTAGCGGAGCAACATCGCTATAGGGTTATCATCCGCCGCATACTCACATGATCCAAAGTGTCCTTTAACATATCTCTGCCCGTGTTTACGGCCGGGCCCGTCCCAGAGGAAAAAAACACGTTTGATCTGGCGACACCGGCCACGTCGCCCACGCAGTGTTAAAGGAAGCGCCGCATGACCATGTATGGTAATTCCCCGCCGCTACTCGACGACCAGCTCGTGATGTGTTGCCTCCTCGATGCTGATCATCAGGTTGGCCAGCCATTCAGGGACAGCTGACATCTGGGGGCACTGTGTGATCTGCTCTGTCATAATGTCAGTGCATTCCAGTGTTTATCAACCAGGCAAACATGGGACATCTGATAAATCGATGGAAGAATGCGTGTAGTAAAAGAGGGTGTTTACGGGTACAGTAGATTCTACCGGAAGGTTAAAGGCCCCTGGGATTCTAAGAAAAACAGGGTGTGTGGTATATTGAGCACAACTACATAACTCATACACAAAGCCTACAGAAGCCTGGTGTAATGGCTGCATTAAGCATTCGTAACACATGGTGCATGACTTGCACCATACTTTCCACTGTCATAATGTGCTATGTAGAAATGAATGTCACATTCACCTCTGCCAAATGTCACGTACTGAGACAATTCTCGCCCCAAAAACATCTTACTGGTATGTAAGGTAAACCATTCATCGTGGTCCATAAAACTCATGGAGGAACAGTCAACTGTCTGTCAGTGTGACACACACAAAAGCTCTGGGAATAGTGAAAGTGGGCTTGTATGTTGCACCTGATGGTAGCTGAGAAAGCTGTAGAACCATGCTACACTGCAAGCAGTGTAGCATAGTGGTAAGGAGCAGAGCTTGTAACAGAAAAGTTGCTGGCCCGATTCCCCCGCTGGGGCACTGCTACTGTACCCTTGGGCAAGGTACTTAACCCAGAACTGCCTCAGTAAATATCCAGCTGTGTAAATGGATAATGTAGAAACTGTAGCCTATATAAGTAACTCTGGATAAGAGAATCTGCAAAATGCCAATAATGTAATATAATGTAATGTAAACAGTATGTGGTGTGGTCTGACCTGCTGTCCCATTTGTTTAGCCTGTTTCAGGTGCTCAGCACTGCTTGAAGAGAGGTATGGGGTACCTTTGTGGCTTTATTTCTCCGTCTCTTCACCCTTTTCTGGGTCTTCTCTGGCAGCTCGCCATCTGCAGATCTCATCGAAAACCTTCTGCTCACTCCTGATTTCCCCCTTTTCTTCACTGTCAACTTTACAAAGACAAGTATCAGAAATCACATTAGGTACATGTGTAGGTGCAGACAGGCTACAGTATAATCTGGCTGACCTGCTCTGCTGTTTGTTCTTTGTTGTATGTGACTGCCCATCCTTACTTGGTAGATTCTCTTCAAGCATTTCTTAATGAAATATTGAATGATAAATATTGAAGCAACTCCAAAAAATTCACCGATTGCTGATTAAGAAATACAGCTTTTATATTCATGATTTATGTATCAATACATCAGTCAACCTATCATAACTCTTTCTTCATAGCAAATATTTCAAGTATGGTTTATGTAAATCTTTATATCATTTAATATGCCAGTCATTGTCATGTGCATATATTTAATTATTCCATATTTCACAAGACATTTTCTCATTACCGTACAATACGCAGAAGTGTGAATATTTTACATTTAATACATTTTCTGATACCTAAGAAATATTCTATTTTCAGCAGGGCACCTCTTTCACAACAGTTGTTTAGCATCTAATTTTTGCTGAAAACAGAACAGCCTCATTCTGGCAGGAATACACCACTGTTTTGTGTACCTCTGTCTGGATCCCAGGTGTCACTTCCTGTTCGTGCGCAAAGCTGACCTCTGGTGAGGAATTTGTAATCAGCGCTGCACCTGGCCTCTCGGCTTCTGCAGCTTCTCTGCTTCCCCTCCTGGCTGCCACTTCGGCCTCTGGAGTCTGTGGTCTGGGTGGGGGGCGGCCGGGAGAGGCGGGCGTCAGGGACCTGCCGGCATCTTCTGTGGCATCGTCGGCCTCCTCCAGCAAGGGGAGATGCCCGCGGGGGTGGTCCCGGCCGAGGAGGGGGACCCTCCTCGACCAGGAGGTGACGGAGGACTCGCTGCTGCCGCTGTCGATCCCCGTGAGCGTGCCGCTGATGGTGAAGAGGGTCTCCTCGGACAGAGCTGGGGTGCTCTGCATCACCGGCGAGCCGGACCGGCGGCCGGGCCTCCGCACGGTCAGGGAGAACGACTCCTCCTCGGACTCCTCGCACTCCTCGATGGGCTCCAGGTACTCCCTCTGCCTCAGAGAATAGCCGTGCAGGAGCTCCTGTGAAGGGGAGTTACAGTAACATTACATTACGTGCATTTAGCGGACGCTCTTACCCAGAGCGACTTCCAGCACAGTAGAGCATAAGTGTATCCATTCAAGTTGAATGAGCAACATTGTCAGACCAGGCTAACAGCACTCCCAGACTAGTGAGTGTGAGCATAACACTATTCAAGCCCAAGCACAAGTTAACCTCATGTGTCAGTGACCCTAATGTGTCAGTGACATACAAATGTAAAGCCCCTATAATTATACAGGCAATTCTCAAGACACTGACATTTCTGTTTCATGGTTTTCTCTTTTCCTGTCATACACCTTGCCAAAAACTGCTTCTGGACTACACACTTTCAACTATCAAAAAAAAAAGACAAAAAAATACAAATAGATTTTGTGGCACAGAACAAAGTTCATCAGAGCATTCAAAAACAGTGATGTATTAATGTACTGTACTTATGAATGCAAAAAAAACAGCTTGAATATATGGAGCTTCAGTGTCAGGAAACATGACTCAAGTATATTGTAAAAAGACACAATGGGAAGCTCTGCTTTAGTGATAAAATGAGCAAAAGTATATATCAATATTGGCCCATGAGCACAGAATAAGCTTGGCAGAAAATTTGCCTTTCAATGTTTAACTTTCCTGAATATACCTTTGATTTTTACGATTAACACACTTTCAGTTTAAGAAAGGATCACCCACCTGCAGTTCATTCTTTTTACGATTTTTACAAAGTCGTGTCTAAGGTTGTGGCATTGTGGCACCATTGTGCATTTGATTTATTTTATATAATAGAGATAAAATAATATCTTTAGTTCTTAATCTGATTTTTAAGTTAACACCAGTATTTAACCCAAATCCATCTGATGTGTAGTGCACAATGGTAATGCCATGATAGCCTTCCTTCCTCATAGCCTGCCAGCATCCACTCCTACACATGCATCTGTGCCATGTTCTGCACAGTTATGCACAAGCACAAAATGACTTTTGTGTGACCTTTTTTTGTGTTTCAGAGCACAGGTTCATCTGACAGGACTTTTTTATCAGCAAATCTCGAAACGCTAGTGGCTAAGCTTCCCCCCGTGTTTAATCGCTGTAACCTTGGATCAAAGCGGTTGCCAAACGGAACACGAAGGGCACAAAAACAGCAGATGCTAGAGTTCCTGTAACAATTTTCTGTTTTGTTTGCCAGTGTGGCAGTTTTCCAGTGCTTTGATTTTGATGCGCTTGTGTTAATTGCCACATGTCTAAATGGCAAATACATTGCACAATGACACTTGTGTTTGGCGACGGCAAGACTGGTTGGGTTCATGCGAGTTTGTAAATTAGGAGGAAATTCCCATTTCCTGTAGATTATGCATGTTTGTCACTGATATTTAATGTATGTTCAACATGTAGTCAATATGAGCCAAAACACTGACCCTGACACAAAGTAACTGAACAATGCTAATTGGCTCATTTCTGAGGGGCCAGTTGAGATTATATACCAAGAAGGAAATACTCTCATACATCTCATTGATCAGTTCGTTTTCTTTGGTATATCCAGTGACATTTTCTACGAACACACTGAACAATTAAATCCACCACGACAGCATCCAAGCATGGTTTGCACTCTGTAATACATAGAAAGCACCTGGGGAGTTGTGCGATATGAGAAAGAAAAGCCAGGGAAAGTTATGGTTAACATACCAATCTTGCATACATACTACATAACCAAATATAATAAGGCCTGGCTGCATATTGTAAATCGACCGTACAAGGTTGTATGTCTTCAAATGGTAATGTTTTACTTTAAAAGGTCCAGTAAAATGTGATCAGTTGACAATCATAATCCCCCCCCCCTACAGCCCTTTACAAAGAGATGTCTTTTGGATTCAGCTCACATTTTAAAAGTTGCTTTCAATATTCAATGCAATATTCAGTTGCTATTGTCTTGTCTATCTCCATTCAGAAACATGGGGAAAAAATGCATGCACAAACTGCAAGTCAGCAGGCTGATGTTACCCATTTCACTACCTACTATCAAATATTTAGATAATAACAGGACTTGTCCCCATTTCCCCTGTTGTCCTGAGCCAAACTTCCTGCCCCTCCCCCGACTTGTTTGCCAGTGCAGCCACAATGACTGCTGTCAACACAATTACATTACTCCTTGGATATGAAGGCTCATTCATTCATTTATTTCCTGGGCTTTATGTTCACAAAGCCAGAGGCGCAAATCTACATCAGTTTGCGCAAGTGAGAAGCATCTCCACCTGCGGTTAATAAGGTCATCGAATCAGCACTTACGACTAATTCTGCAGTGAAGGGAGAGCCATCCGTTAACCCTTTGCGGAACATCTGATCTCTTTGCAGCAAACCTCCAGTGCCAGTGACAGCGTCACGTCAGATGCTTGCCGATGGTTTTATTATGAGGTTAAGCAGACTTAAACAGGTTTTGGTCCTTTTATTTTTTTACTTTCGGTAGAGGTACACAAATGTGGTCCTAGTGGCCCAGTCTTCTTGTGCCTTACCCCTTAATTGTTTAATTGAAGTCAGTTGCACAGGAGGTTAATTCACCTGGTGTTCCAGGTGTACATAATTTACTAATCACTAATTAATTTCAGAGTGGAACTGCACACCCCTGACTTAAGGGATCAAAACATCTTTTTTAAACTGCCCAGATACATAGACATTTGGACTGTTTACTTCAAATATAAGCAAGAGTGTTTGTTAGAAAGATAGATCCTCTCCTGTGTCCACTTCTACTGCATCAGAGCTGGACTCTTAAACTTTTCAGAATTGATCAGCCTGCTTCTGTACTCTCTTCACAGCCTATAAACAACTGACTTATCAATATTAATTAGACTTGAAAATCCAGGGGTCCAATAATTACATTCCTCATGATATTTGACTCCAGTTACTATGAGGAATTCAGTTTGATTTAAACAAATTTAAATTCACAGGGGTCCTGTAATGCCATACGTATGTAAAGGGTACATTATTATATAACAGGTCTAATTGAAAAATAGACATATTTCAATATCTGTGAAATCAGATTTTTATTTCCTTGATTTCATTAGAATTATGTGCTTTAAGAAGGTCAGTGCTGGGGACACATACTCATTTAGAGCGTGTGTGTGTGTGTGTGTGTGTGTGTGTGTGTGTGAGTGTATGTGTGTGTATGCATGTACACAACACACACACACACCAACTCGATTGAGCAATTCTACTGTTTGTCTCAGTTCTGCACGGGCAGGTCATGTGCTACATTTAGATGTTTTTAAAGCACCATATTACTTGGGAGGCTCCTGGGACTCTGCTGTTTTTCCCCCATCCCACACGCGCAGCTGATAAGCCAAGCCCTTTGTGTTTTTACTTCTGCCCCTGTTATCAAGCTGACGTCCTGACCGCGGCGGCACAGCCATCTGCACTCTGAACCAGGCCTGTTACAGGGGCGTGGGCATAATTCTGGCATGGCATGACATTATGGTTTGGGTGACAGTGTGGCATATAAGGGCTTGTAAGCAAATGGCTGCTGGTTCGATTCCCTGCTGGAGCACTGCTGTTGTACTCTTGCTGTTGCACCCGATGACCCAGGTTAGACAAATTGCCAAAATATCCAGCTGTATGAATGGATAACATGTCAAAAACTGTCACCTATGTAAGTCTCTCTGGATAAGAGCGTCTGCTAAATGACAGTGTAATATAATGGACCATGTTACAGACCAATATGAGTCAGTACACTGTCCTACAGTAAGTTAGAGCTCTTTGTACTACACGGGATCAGAGAGCCAAATTTGCAGACAGAATTGTATTACTGTCGAATTGGGCTACTGTGTCAGTAATCCATGTCAGAATTCAAACAGAGGCTGAAAATGAATTATCCCTCATGACTACCACAGTTTACAGATCGTGAAGTGGATGATCTGCTGTCCCAGGAAACCTTTCCATTTCCTGTTGGATTGGAGAAAGGTGCTACATCGTGACATTGGCTGTCCCTGGATCAGTGTAGATTAACTGCTCATAAACCAAGTCTATACACACAAGAGGGAGAGAAACAGTGTCATTTTGCAGGAATGGAGGGTGTCATGTGCACTCCAGCAACAGTGGAGGAGCCCACTGCATTGTATAATATAGGTCATGGATGTGTCCATTAAATGCTTCTTATTTCTCCATTTTTTCTTTCAGTTGGGCAAGTAACCAGATGACGTGGAGATAAATTGGTCCCTTTATCCCTTCATGAGTGAAAACATACCAAAAGCCCTTGTATAAAAGAGATTTATTGATCAAGTAAAAGAATGAATAACTAACAAAAATGTGTTATGTACATTTAGGCAGTGCTCCCTCTAGTGGTGCAGTTCCATACAGTCAACAGTTGAGAATATCACCAATGTACTGTACTGTATACATGCAAAACATCTATTCACTCCCCCTTAAAACAGATTGGCTATTTCTATAGTAAATGTCTCCTATAGAACAAAGAAATGAAAATACACCTTATTGACACTGTGGGGAAAAAACATAACTGAACTAGTGAGCTGATCCCTGGAAAGTAAAGTTAGCAATATATTTAAATGTATATTTCAGTTATAATTTAGCATTTATACTTTTCTCCAAAAACAACGTATTGTGGGTCTTTCAGACCCTCAACTGTCTTCATTGGCTAATATAGGAAGTGAATATAAATATCTTTTAAAAGAACTAATTATAAAAAATAAATTGGCTGAAAATGTATTTCATAATCAAACAATAATGTCCCCACCGCAGAATAAAAACTCATTAATACCAGGCCTACATTCAGTCTGAGTTAAAAAGAGTTATCATTATTTGTTTTTTTGTTACATACAAATAAATATGCTCAGCCATCACTTAATTTCATAAATACACTTTTTTACAAGTTTTAAAAGATGTAGCTCTTTAAGTATTAATTTTGTTCCTAAAAGTTAAGGGCAAAGCGCAATGTGGTTAGATTATATCTGGCCTGTACTATACCAAATGGGCAAGGGGGAGGGGTAGAAACACAGAGGCGAAATTCCTTAATGCCATAATGTAGAGAAATGGGGAGAAATTCTGACGATGCTTACAGTGCAGAGCAATGTGGACATATGCTGCAGTATGCCAGTCACGATTGCAACAAAGGCAGCTATTCTAAATAGCTTTATTGCCCCTCTATATTGACTCAAGAATTGTACTGAATTCTTAATAATAAAAAACTATACAGTTGGCATTCCCTTTATGTTCTGTATCACTAATTTCTCTGAAAACATAAATGTGATAAGAAGGCTAGTCATTACTTATTAAGATGACTTCTCAAAATAACTAAACTTAGGTAACGTAACTGTTTAAATTATTTAATCTAAAAAGAATTATTGTCAAGAATCAATCTTGAATTCTCTTACAGACTACGACTACCAGTGATAATAGTAAATAAAGTAAAGAATTGCAAGGCCTTAGAGCAGCAGAACCACAATTCAATACACATTGCCTTTATACACTTCTGTACAACAACAATAGTTACAAAAACTGATATTATTCAATGTTATCTTTACAGAATCTACAAACCACCACGTGTAGCTCCATGTATTTACAAGATCGACACTGAATATTAAAGTGATTATCTAAAAGGCAAATATTTTTAAACACTGTACACTTTAAAAAAACATAAGGCAAGTTACATACCTACATTTTAAATTGATTTTTCTCACAGAGAGGTTACTTGAATCAGGCAACAAGTGGAGGGAAATATTAAGCTATGTATCAGACTGTACTTGATTGAGCAAGCCATGAAGCAGCATGCCAGCCGTCTATGTGACACAACAAGAAATGCTGTAACACAACACCCCCACAAAAAAAGCTGAAAAATATGCCCCCAATGAGACTTGCCCACCTCTATTTTGAGACCTGGACATGTGTGACTCTTTTGGGTACTCCTCAGAAACATTCCATATCAGTGCCCCCGAGCATCAGAGTCTTCATTTCTAGATAGAGGAATATTAAATTGCTAGACACTGAATGTGTGTTAAAAACAAAACACTTAGGACACTGAGCCAATTGACTGTAACCACGTTACCGAGGAAAGAACATTGTGGCTACTTTGAATCCTGGGCCTTCTTGTGAGGTGGGGAGAGTGTGCATGAAATCAAATGCATGTTAAATCATAAGAATAAAAAATCTAAACATGACATCTCTGGCTTTGATGCAAGGGTGTGGGAGAAAGCAGGAGAGAAAGGAGAACTGAAAAAGACTGTAACCTCCGTTCAAAGCTTCAAGCAGAATATGACTTCGGTGGCCATTTGATGCTCCTGCTACGTGTCCTTTACTTTAACAAATTTAATCAAGTGTTACTTTCCCCGTAATTTTTACACTACATGTCAATTTTTGCGAACACAAATCCTTATAAGAATTTTTCATTCAGACAAACATAGGAGCACTTGCTTTGTGTGTGCATGTGCGCATGTGTATTCTTGCATGTATGTGGGCGTATGTTTTTGCATTGGTACGCTTGTGTCTGTATGGTTTTGTAACTGCTGTTGGTTTAACATTAACCAGAGCTTCTATAAAGCCGTTGTGACCCCCCGAGGGCATCGCTCTTTGGGTCAGCACACGTTTTTCCCCTCTGTTGTGCCCCTATTATTGGTCTGATGTTCACCTCAAAGCCTTGGCCACCGAGTGCACAGTGCCTATGTCGAACACAACAAGACTTGAAGTTGTCAAGGCCGTGGATTCAGTAGAAAGCCATCTCGGTAACTGCTGGAATGTTGGATTGCATCATCATCTTATGTGTAGGACTTTTTAAACAAGCTGAATCCGCTGTGCTAAATATTAGCTCCACGCAAAGTGACTGAGTCCCCCAGGAATGAAGAAGCATCGAGAAAACCTTCATGTTTCCTCTTGGAAGGTCCTCACACTCGAACATACAATATACAGTGCCAGTCAAAAGTTTGGACACTTCTACTCATAGAAAGGCTTTTCTTTATTTTTACTATTTTCACCATTTTAGAATAATAGTAAAGACATCAAAACTATAAAATAACACAAATAGAATTATGCAGTGACCAAAAAAATGTTAAACAAATCAAATATTACATTTTAGATTCTTCAAAGAAGAATAAGGGTTTTTTTGGAAAGAAATCCATACACGGGCATCAATTTCACTTTTTATACATGTCTAAGAAACAAAATTCAAGCCTTTAAGCGATGTCTTTAGATGAAAATGCCTTTGAATGCACGCTTCCCATTATCTTAATCAGGTGTATCCAAACTTTTGACTGGTACTGTACATGCCATAATCAAGATCCCAAGTCAAGATCCCAATCAGCAGTCAGAACATGTAATAAAAGGGAAAAAGCAACTTGCTGTGGTTCCTGTTCACAAATACATTTTTACCAATCACAGGATAAGAATCGTGCCAAAGACAAATGAATGTGCTGATATAATAAGCTAACGGCATCCTTTGGCCATTTTGACAGGCTGCACATTGTTGAATATTAAGTGGTTTAGGAAAGAGTTCCTAACCGCTAGACTACAGAAGCTGGAACAATGAAAGAGCCAATTCACCTTTCTGATTGCTCTGATGCCGTTATTCTAGCAGTAGCTGTTGTAATGCATGACTGCTGTTCTGTCAAGCATCACTGCACAGTTGTGCTGGTATAAAACTCTATCAATCTCCACAGAGAGTGATGAAGGGGGTCAGGAATATTACGGCTATTCTGAAAGGAGAATCAAAGCAATTTTTAACACAATGAAAGCTCTGGCTGTGCCTTTCCATTTCAATGCTGAACAATGTTCACATATATGCGGGCATACACAGACACGTAAGCATACACACACACACACACACACGCACACACACATGCATACACATAAAAATATAATACTTTCCTAGATAGCTATCATTACTTGTTCATCCAGTATCAAAAGCACCTCAGCTCTATACAGCTGCAGAGATTAACCATTACCTTGGCATAATTAGAGAGAGTCTACAGAAGCGATGCTATTATGTCGTGCGTTGAACCCTGGTACAAATCTGTTTAAATATTTAAAGATAGCCTTGTGAATGTAGGCAAAACATGGGATGGTGTGTTTTCAGACAGGGCAGCGAATTGTGCTTCATTAATGACCTGATAAAGCTTATAACCAATATCTATAATTTTTTTTTTTAATGACCAGAAACACAATCTCAGTGTGACCTGTGGAATGCAGTACAAGGCCAAAATACCCAAAAACTGTTTTCCCCCCGCCACAGAAAATGTATTGTTATTGGTCTGAGGCCTTTTCCACATCAAAGTGTAGAGGGAAGACACGGTTCTGCCTTCTGTAAACGACCTGTGGGTGATGGTACAGCTTAATCCTGTCAATAAGATGCTGCTGTCCTCGGGTGGAGCTCTAACGTTGTGCTGGTCTCAGAGAGATTAGAGGAGCGTCCGTAAAGCAGGTCGTGGCTTTTGATGTAAAACAGAGCGTAAAACGGGGCCCAGTTGAAAGTTTTGTGCTGAAAGACACGCGGACGAACACTTCGCGCTCTCCGGTCCACTGGCTGAGGGCGCCACCAGCCCTTGTAAACCTTCCCAAGGAGTCCGTTACCAGAAACCCAGCGTGCTCTTTGGTTGGCCAGCAGGATTCCTTGGTTGCACGGTAGTCTAAGACCATGTGGTGAGTGTGCAGGCAGAGATGGAGTGCAGTTCCTCTCACAGAGAACCCCCCTCCCCCTCCTTCCCTCCTAATGTTCCCCACTCCTCCTCTAAGTTTGCTGTGGAGGCGGATGGGAGGCGGAGCTTGGAGGCGGGGCCTAATGGTGCTGACTCCTCCCCCAGGTCTGCCACAGAGGTGGGCGGGAGGCGGAACATGGGGGCGTGGCCTAATGTTCCTGGCTCCTCCTCTGGGAGGGATGTGAACAGGAAGTGGAGGGTGGTAGAGGCCGGGCCCGATGTTCCTCACTCCTCCAGGTCTGCCACAGAGGTGGACGGGAGGTGGAGCGAGGAGGTGGGGCAGCTGCTGTTTGCGGAGCCGGCCTGCGCGGTCCCGGCGCTGACCCGGACGGTGAAGCTGGACAGGGACTGCGCCGAGGAGCCCCCGGCCGCCGTCTTGCCCGGGACGCCGGCCCTGGCGCACTGCGAGGTGGTGCGCTCCACGCTGGCGGCCCGGGCGTGGGCGCTGGAGCTCTGGATCTTCCCCTCCAGGAAGTAGGTCAGCATCTCGCCCTTCCCCTTCACGCTGACCTTGCCGCGGCACACCAGGTCGTAGTTGCACTTGAGCATGCGGTAGACATCCTCCGTCACCTGCGGCAGAGACGGGGAGCGTCACCGCGGTGACAGTGGAAGCGAGGCTTTGGGAACCCTGGGATGGGTGGAGCTACAGAGTGCCAATCAAATGCCTGTAGCAAAACCCATTGATTCATTCAATGCAGTGTGTTGCTGATGGCACATGATGACTCCACCCATTTTGGGGTTCATGACACCCCCTCTTCCATAACCTGTCACTCTGCATCATCATCATCTCCATCATACTGAATCTATAATATTCACACATTAGTACAAGGAGTTATAAATATTGGTGTTATAATTTCATCTAAGATTAATACTTAAATGTTACGTCTTAAGAATAATGACAAATTCAATCAAAGCTTACACAAAATGGCAGAAAGAGGCTACTTTATATTTTATATTTTATGTTTTACGTTTCATCAGTTTTGAGGCTGATAATGTGTATTCGACCTTAAAATTGAACAACCTTCCTAAATACAGAGACCATTCACCTGCAAGATGGGCTGTTGTTTGGCAGATTGTGATGGTGTTGTTACAGAATTGGGCTGACTGTGCAGGCCCAATTTGTGGCTCGTAGCTGAGGCTCTGAGGGTTGCTATTCTGAGGTTAAAACCCTTTCACTCCTATACTGAGCCCAAATGTAAAACACAAGCTCAGACATTGCAAGCAGCCATTCAGAGCACAGACCCCCCCTTGCTGGGGGTATCACAACTTCTGAGGTTTGGGTTTTGCAGACTGCTCATACCTCACTATCCAATTACTTTGCAGTTTTTTGAGAGGGTCATGCACCCGTAACCAATCAGAGGTCTGCTTTGTACAAGGCTTACGAGACTTCTTCCCCCTTGTCCAATCATGAGTTTGCTGAAAAAAAGTGGGACACTGATTGGCTCCTTTATTGCTCACAGAACCCTACAGCAGCCAGTAGTGTACTGCAGCAGCTCACTTTGAGTCTGGAGCAGTGCTTGGAATAAACAGTAAAGGTTAAAGGGATACCGTTACATTACATTACTGGCATTTAGCAGACACTCTTATCCAGACTGACTTACATCAGTTACAGGTTTTTACACTGTTATCCATGTATACAGCTGGATATTTACTGAGGCAATTCTGGGTTAAGTACCGTGCCCAAGGGTACAGCAGCAGTGCCCCAGCGGGGAATTGAACTGGCAACTTTCTGGTTACGAGTCCTGCTCCTTAACCGCTATGCTACACTGCCGCACCAGTTTATAAAAGCGTGGCTATCTGCGGCTAGGCGCGGCGTCCCACCTGGATCTTCCCCGGGATGCCGGTGCTGTCCATGCGGCTGGCCACGTTCACGGTGTTCCCCCAGATGTCGTACTGAGGCCTCCTCGCCCCGATGACCCCGGCCACCACTGGTCCCACGTTAATGCCTGCGGGGGCAATGACACCGGTCGCCCGGCGACAGCCAATCAGGAGCCAGCCTCTGGAGCGCAGCTTCTCTGACGAAACCTCAGCCACAACAACACGCCGGTCAAGAGGTCTCCATAGAGACACAAAGCGGGGGGAGCGTGTTTTTCTGTTGATGTGTTTAATTTTTTTTTGGTAACTCTTGACCGTGAACTTGGAGCCAGCACCTTATACTGTAAACATACTGAAATTACATTACTCAATACCAGGCTATTGGAATTGATCTGTATTCACTGTGCAACAGGAGAGCACTGTCTAAAACTGTTTGCATTAGAAAAATGTCATCGACCAGGGCAGACAACCCTTCCCCCTCATTGCTGGAGACATTTCAAGTTTTTGTTCCATCTGACCTCTTAAACCTCTTAGAATCTTACCTGGACCCATTACTCTGCTAAATTTACGTGGGTGACCACATGCCTGATGTACTAAGCATTTCACCATTCAGACTGAATTACCTGCATTATTATTATTATTATTATTAACTAAACAGAATCATGGTTACCTGAGAAGCGTGTTCAACTCCATTAAGGGGTTGAAAGTGTCCCTGCACACAGTGTTTTGAGGATGGGACAAACACTTACCTACTCTCAGTACAAAGTCGTTGTATGACTGATAGTTGATTTCATCCAGGACGTCAAACATCTCGATGGCAAAGTCCGCCACTGTGCTTAAGTGTGAGGCAGTGGACTTTTTGGCCTGTTTCATTGACAAAAAATAAAGGACATTAATTAAAATCATGCATGATGCATGTTTTACTTTTCAGAAAACGTAATCACATGCATGCAGCCACACACACACACACACACACGCCGCCTCACCTTGGTTCCGATGGTAGGCACTAAACCCACAGCTGCCATGTATGTACTGCCGATGGTTTTTATCTTCTCGATATCCCTGTAGCACTCTTTCTCCATGAGCTGAAAAAGCACACATTTGTTCAGCTGTTTGTCAATGACTGAAGCCATTCCTGTGATGATATACTATTTCTACGGGAATCTGCTGTGCATGCTTAAGAGGGAAATAATAGCCTGGCGTATGGAATCGGCTCAGTCACACGGTTGCAGTCTTGTGACTTTGCGCAAACGTTATTGCTACATTGTTAGGTTTAAGGAGTTCTGATACAGGGTCATGACATGTATGTTGGCTGGAAGGTTTAAACTAAGATTGCACCGTGTAAAGAATTCTGTTCATTTTGTATTGTGTGAAACAATTTCAAGTGAGAGTAAAAATATCATAATCATAACTGTCAAATGATTTCTTGAATTATGTATATTCAGAAAATGTTTCTGCCCTGGAATGTAAGGGGCAAATTAAATGTACACTTTTTCTCTGGTTTGGGACTGCTTTATGTTTATGGCACAGTACCAAAATGCCAACCGTGCTTTTAATGCCTTAACTGTGTCATTCAGTGTCATTAATACAGAAGGATAAATTTCCCCCAAGGGACAGTAAAGTTTGAATGAATAAATGCACTCATTCCTGACTAGGCATGACTAGTCGACTGCGGAGCTGACCTCATCGAAATCGGCGATGATCTCGTTCAGCAGACGAAGGCACTCCACTCCCATGTTGTTGCCGTCCAGCTCGATGTAGAAGTCGTTGAAGTTGGGGATGGAGGCGAAGAGCACTCCCACTTGGGCGTAGGACTGATAGTACAGATCCTGTAATGGAGAGAGTTCACAGCCTCTCACACATTGTTACATGTTACATACGGGACAATGGTTACAAAGCTGTGCTTGTAACCTGAAGGTTACTGGTTCAAATCCTGGAAAGGCCACTGCAATGGCAAAAATGGCACTGATATCTTTTCAGAAAGATACAACATATTCTGACACATGGCATATTAATGATAATATAATCCATAACCTATATAGATCTATATCTAATCTATATGTATATAATCTATAATTCTGAATTTCACGTATCACCGTTGATCTGTATCACTTTTTCATAAGGGGCAGTAGCGAGACATTTGTAGGGGGGGAACCAGGATGCCAGCTCAGTTTTGGGTTCAGGGTTTAAGGTTTGGGGTTTGGAGTTTGGGGGTTTGGGGGTTCAGACTTTTTGGGCTCAGGGATGTTGGGGGTGGGGGTGGGGCAGGACTCACCATGTTCCTCGGGTTGGACAGCAGGAAGTGCTGTGCCACATGGGCAGGAAGGAGGTTGAAGAGGATCCTTTTATTATCCAGCTTCACTTTCTCCATGCCTTCTCTCTCCTCTTCTGCCTGAACACACACAGACACACACACACACACACACACACACACACACACAGACATACAGACAAACACACACAGACATACAGACAAACACATTTATGGTCAAATAGATATTATTGAAATTAGAGTGCCAATCCATCTGCATACAATGAGTTAAACATGTCCGGTTAATACCCCCTAGGTTTAGACAGTAATATAACAGTGTAAGAATATAAGAGGCTGGGCAAAAATCATGAAATGAAACACAGGGGTACATGACAGATGGTTGTTATGGTACTGTATTTTGAACTTAAGAGGTGCATTTCTGAATTCCGGACAGAATGCTGCCTTTGTACTTTTAACACAATAAACTTGTAATACAATAATAAATGCTTAAGCACAAATGCAATTGTGCAACTGCGTAACAGATTGCTTCAGGAAAGTATTACAATGGATAAGGCCATCCAGTAAGCCTAATTTGTTTAGTTTACCCGCTGTTCAGAAACTTCACCACAAGAGGTCAGTGAAGATGTAGGAAGTGCAGAATCTCCATGCATAGAGTGACATTGTACACAGAAGGACTGGGTGAAAATGTATATCTGAGTACATTGGGTTTGGGAAATTAAATCCTAACCTATATATCACTTCAGTAATCACTTGTTCTATTAGAAAATATATTTTGATTTCCAAAATATGCATTTGTGTGACTTACAAAAGCTTCTTAATATAGAGAGTGATGGCAAAATGTAAGAAATATTCAAACTGCATTGCACTTTATGAAGTCCTGGGGTGAGGATTGCATTTGCATACTCTTCCATAATGAAAGATACAGCTTTATAATGTGATACAGTTTCACTACACTCCATATCCATATGTCATAACAGCCTCAATCCACATAAATCCAACCTCATCCACCGATCTAAGGGTTCCTTTGCCACAGTTAGCCCTAATCTGAAGTCAGGAGCACTCCTTGTTTAGGTGAAGATCAGACCTGGCTTTGGTTATCTCCATCCTCTTTTTGAGTTAAGCACGTTGTGCGCAGCCAGTTCAGAGGAGAAGGCCTAAGGTCGGCCTATGCCTGTACTCAGAGGACAATACCAGCGATTGATTCATTCCGCTGTGCTCTCTCTACCAGGGTCCCCTGAAGGGGGGCAAACACAGCGGGGCCGGCACATGAAATGAAGCCGAGCAGGCTCTTATGAAGGGCCTATAATATGGGCAGTGAGGCCCTCCAGCTGTGGGGGGGGGTGTGGGGGGTCTCTCTGTCCCCTCCTCTCCCTGCAGGGCTGGGGGGGGCAGGCCTTTCATCTGGCGTAGCCTCATTTAACGCCGCGCGTGCTAAGAGGGCCTGTAGCTCAGGGGGACGCGGTGCTGTGAATCCCTGCGGTCGTCTCTGCCCCTGTCCCAAATTCAGAGTCAGACACACGACCCTGCCCTGCAGCGGGCCCTGACACCGCTCAACACGGAGCTCCGGAGAGGGGAGGGGGATGCACTCGTGAGTAGGGAGAAACCTCGCTTACGTTTATAGCTGCCAACAGGTGCATGCGCGCGCACGCGCGTGTGTGTGTGTGTGTGTGTGTGTGTGTGTGTGTGTGTGTGTGTGTGTGCATGTGTGCACACACATGCGTGTGGACCCATAAAGCCACACAAAAAGGCCTGTCATAGAATTAAGAGCTCAAAAATGCAAAATTTACAATGTACTTTTCTTAATAGATTTATTAGTAAAATCCAGGCAGGAGAAGTGGCAGCGTGCATTCTTTTTTTCTGTATACTGGTTTTGGTGGCAGACCATAGAAGGCAAGAAATAGGGGAATCAGGGCACTTGGACAATAACTGACCTGACCTGGTTTCTTTTTTCATAATTAATAAGTTTGCAAATATAAGTAAAAATCACCTATTAGTATATACTAAATTATATACTAATAAATTAATTAACTGAATTTTACATTAAAATATACTTTTATTTTGAATGATGAATTACTGACAACAAAGATTTCAGGTTACACTGAAAGGTTTAGCTCAGTTTAGCTTAGTTTATTTCACATTGAAAATCTTATCTCAATTTTACAGTAAGTTCTGCAAATGGTTGCCACCACCGCTGAAAACACGCAATGTGACTGTGACCCAGTTGGGTCTCTGTAACCTTATCGCGTGTGATTGATCCAGGCATATGGCCAAATGCACTGCTGGCATCTGCGCGGGGACCGAGAGAGCACGCCAGCCAGGACAGAGCTCAGGGCAAGCTTCGGCGTCAGCCCGTCTCCCATGGTGCACTGCTGCTGGCCTGGCTTCTAACAGCTGTACGCGGTGCAGAGTGGCAGACTCGCCCACAGAGAGCGTGAGGACACCAGACCCACCGCCTCAGAGCCTGAGAAGGTACGCTAGCACCATGCTAAATATAGAAGCAGCACGGAAACACTGACTGCCCTGGCCTGATGCTAATGTCCAGACCCACTTGACAGCCACACCTGAAAGCTCCTTAAAGCAATGTACGAACAAACGCGCTAACAGACACTCCTAACTGTGGTGAACTCTCCTAAGAGTGATGGACAAGCAGGTGTACATTGTACCAGCTCAGACACGTTTAGAGCAGAGAATGAACACTCTAAACAGCGGGTAACACACACAGACACAGACCCACATGTGTGTGCACACACAGACACACACACAGACACACACAGGTGTGCACACGCATCCCAACTTGCACAAACGCTCAAAATCACACCCGCACGCATTCAAGCACACACATACACTCTGTCCCGCATGTCTGGGGGAGGTCCCTGTAACGGACGACATGATTGGCTGGAGCGGTTGGCGGGAAGCTGACCTGCGCGGCCCAGAGGTAGTCCAGCCGCAGCTTCAGGTCCAGCTGCCTGGAGTGCAGGGCCAGAGCGCTGGCGAAGAGAAGGATCGACAGGATTGGCTCAAAGCCCCGCACGTAGAAAGGCCCGGCCCTACGGAAAGAGGGATGGGACATTCAGCACCGGCAAGCTGCACCTGCTGCTCCTCGCTGGAGATCTCCAGCTCACTTCAGACTGGAGAGGCTCAAATAATCCACCTCTCCCCCTCCACTATAAGTCACAGGAAAAACCGCTCACTCCTGGGGTCGAATCAGATACGCTGCTGAGAAATAACCATTTCAGATGTAGCCCTTATCTCAATAGCCTGGTAGCAGCAAAACAATTCAGTCTCTGCAAACAGTGGTTAGTCCTGCAACTGTATCCGTATAATTAGTCTCATGCCAAGCCACAGAGGCCATGGCTGGCGGTAAACACCAGCGCAGACACTGTGTCTCCTTGATCTGAGATCTCACATTTACAGCCACTTGCACAGCAACTCACAAGACAGCCCAAGTTGGATAAGTAGGGAAAAATAAACCCAGGGAAAGTCTTTAGTCTGACAAGCAAAACAAGTTTCAATCAGCCTTGTAGAGACCATTGACTGGGCGTGCACTTAGTCCAACTGAACATGTTAACTGGGGTTGTATTTGCAAATAATTCCTGATTTTTTTTTTCTTTTTCTACTTAAATTTTTAACATAACTTTTTAAAATGAACCCCTCCTCAATTAGAAGTATGTGTTAAGTAAGGTGAGCGAGTTATAATTATTGAAGGAACAGCCCTTGGTGGCCTTTAAACAGTCAAAATGATGAGACCTGTACAGCCAGCAAATGCATGGTTTGCATTATGTAAAGCCATTGATTTAAAGGGTGTGGGAACCCCCTCCGGCACTAACACACTCCCCGCGGCGGCTGACGGAGGGAAGCCCCACCCTGCCGTCTTCCTGAAGCCGCTGATCTCCAGGACGACGATGTATAAGACACTGAGGAGGAGGAGGAGGGCGATCTTTGGCAGCCAGGAGACGCGCAGGAAGAGGGCGAGGGTGAGTGTCCCGGCGGCGCAGGACAGCAGGGCGTAGCGGGCCCCGTCGCAGGGCAGCTCCTCCATGGTGCGGTTGGCCCCGCCCGCCTCGATGATGGTGATGGCGCTGGAGGAGTTTCCCCCCCACAGCAACGGCATGCAGCCCACCTGGGGGTGGACGAGGGGGGGGTGGGGATCGGGGGGGGGGTGGGAGATGGTGGGGGAGGCGAGATGGGGTGGGGGGCGAGATGGGGGGTGAGATGGGGGGCGAGACGAGGGGGAGGGCGAGACCCGAAGGCCGCGTGTCAGTGAGGTCAGTAACATCCAGCGTGTTGCAGGTTCAAATCCTAGGCTCTGTTGCTGTTGCTGCTGGAGTTAAGCTTCAAGTAAATGCTCGACTCGAACTGCTTAAATAGTGACAGTGTGGTGTGTGGTAAAAGAGCAGGGCTGGCGAATGAAATGTTGCTGGTTTGATCCCCTGCTGGGACACTGCTGTTGTACCCTTTAGTAAGGTAATTTACCCACATTTTCCTCAGTTAAAATCCAGCCGTATAAATGGCTAAAACTGTAACCTGTGTAAGTCGCTCTGGATAAGAGTGTCTGCTAAATGATAATAATGTAATGTAAAAAAACTGCAAAAAAGCTGTCTGAATGTATGATAAAAGGAATGGGAAATCTGTGCATTAGGTTGAATAAGACCTGCTAAGCAAATGGTATGTGTCAAAGGAGTGGAGTCTGTGGTATCTGTGTAATGGACTCTGTTTTATGAAGGAGGCTGACTACCACATCAGGCCATAGACTGGGGGCTTGAGTCTGAGACTGGCTTCTGCCATTTTACTCTGACTACTTCACCTCAAGTGCCTCAGTAAACATCTACGTGGCCTCCTGGCCTCTGCAAAGAGAATAAGTAACAGGAATAACACACGAGGAATACCTCTGGAGATCAGCTCAGCACATAAAACATGCAAAACCCATTATAAAGAACAAATATTAGGGCAACAACACTGTCATCGGTCAGCTGGGGTAAATGTTGACTCAATGAGGCAAACTGAAGAAAATAAACTGCTCTCACTTGATCTGAGACAACAAAAACTGTTTAATACAAATAAATATTAGATCTATATTGCCCACTTTGGACTGAGTAGTGCATTGTGTATTGGATTGTATAGTGGATATACATTAAGTTTATTGGACAAATTCAAACTGATGTTTTGACCATTATTGTACAATATACAGTAACTCAATTGTTACACTCAAACACACACACAGACACACACACACACACACACACACACACACACACACACACACACACACACACACAGGTCTCAACCCTGTGACACACAATAATACTGGAAAAAATTAAAGCCCTAACATGAAATGGCTACTGCTGAAATGTGCTGTCAATCATTGGCTAATAGGAACCAGTCAAAACACTCTCCCTCCCACAGTAACAAATCTCTGATTGGTTCAGATTAATGAGTCCATGATATGACACTGGCCCCTCCCATTATGTAAATATTAGTTTCAAGGAGCCACTTGAAGTCTGTGGTGGAACACGACCCAGGAGAGCCAGTGCCCTCCAGGGATGAGAGCAGACAGTTTGTGCTTGGCAGACACCCTGACACAAGGTATCCTTACACTGCACTGGAATTGCTTACACTTCATAAAATCAGCCATGATATAACTGGTCAGATGCAACGGTTCAGGTATGTTTGTGAGTGTCCATGTGAAAGGTACACTTACCACACACACCTGAGCCACGGCGTATATTAGGAGAACTATGAACACGCACAGAACTGTTCTGATCTGAATAGTTAGACAGCCTGGAAAGCACTGCAGAAGGGGAAACGGAGGAGAGAGAGAAACAGAGCGAGAGAGAGAAAGAGAGAGAGCGATCATGCTTAAAATTCACAGACAGATCTATTTCTAGTTTAGCTCATTAAAACAACTTACGAAAAGTGGCAAACAAAATCGCACTACCGCTGAGAATAATCCTCAAAGAGAGAAACACAAGAGATGAGCCATCCTATTTAGTCACTCAAAACGCTCTTTCTCTGTGATGTCAAGTCAGTATTTCAATACTACTGTATACCTACTTTGCTATATACATGTTATATAGTATATTACCCCTCCTAAAAACATATCTAAATCTGTCAGGGTAACAGATACAGATGCAAACAAAAAAACACCATAAAGAGGATGCAAGCAAATACTTCACAATGAGTAAGTAATAAAGAAGCAATTTTTGCCTCAGGCCTCAGCATTGATTTTCACCTAATTGGGTCACTTTTCTTCCCATCAGTGAATCAGTGGATCGGCGGATTAGTCTTATCAATGGAAAACGCATTACTTCAGCACATTTAGAGAGGGGAAAGAAAAGGGACGCTCAGCATATCAAAACAGAAAAAAAAGATGAAAGACGTTACCTGTATTCTAGTGATGTGCAAGTACATGATACAAGCCACGAGGAAGCATATGCAGAAGACGAGGAGGACCAGGACGACCGTTCCCCTGGAAACGGGAGGAGAGGGGGGCAAACCGAGGGAGCGTGAATGAGTAGGGAGTTAAAGACCTTCCTCGTATCATCGGGCGGAGCAGAGTGGCGCGGTACGTACTGCGGGATTATCAGAAGGTAGACGAGGCCGAATAAGGCAGCGAGGATGAGCGAGAGGACCACGGCGCTGATGAAGTGCTCGTCGTGCAGCTGATGGTACTGCACGGGGTCAAAGGTCGGAGGTCGGAGGAGAAAAGGAGACAGGAGATGTAAAAGGCTGTGACAAAGCTGGCTATCCATTACACTACATTACATTATTGTCATTTAGCAGATGCTCTTAACCATTACTACACTACATTACATTATTGGCCTTTAGCAGACACTCTTATCCAGAGCAGCTTATAGATTTCACAGTTTTCACATGTTATCCATTTATACAGCTGGGTAGTTTACTGAGGCAATTGTGGGTTAAGTACCTTGCCCAAGGGTACAACAGCAGCTGTGCCCCAGCGGGGAATCGAACCAGCAACCTTTCAGTTACTAGCCCAGCACCTTACCATTATGGCACACTGCTGCCCCAACTGCTATCCAACTGAGTTAGTCTCAAATGTGGATTTACCTCCCCTGTTTATGGCAGTGATTACTATTGCAATTGCAGGCTAAACTATTAAAAACTGTCTTCAATTATCTTTCTCTTCCACACACACACACACACACACACACACACACACACTTTCATCATTTCTCCATTACTAATAGATGTCTTTTTCTCTCAGTCTCTCTCTCACCCTCTTTCACTACGTCTGTCTCTCTGCCTCCTGTTGTCTGACAGATACACAGTAAGAAGACCTCTTAATTCTTCTATTGCTCTATCTCTCTTCCCTCCCCCACAAACACACACACACAGCAGAGCTGTAACCTCATTACTGACCCCCTTGGCTCCCCACCCGATTGAAACGACCCAAATCTTGCCCTTCTTTAGCTTCTTTGACTATCAAGTGGAGGCAGAAAACTAATCTTTAGATTGTCAGGAGGATGCGGTTGGAGTTGGCTGCTTCCCATGAGACCAGTCTCTTTCTGCATCACAGACGCATGCAAAGCCAGGAGTCTGAATGCACACACACACACACACACACACACACACACACACACACACACACACAGCACAGCACACACACACACACACACACACAAACACACACACACGCACACGCAGAAACCATGGGCCTAAACATTACTCATCATCTTTGCTCCCAGACAGAGCCTGAGACATTTACACATCTCCTTCTCACACGCCCACGCTCTGCGACACGTTGCTCCTGGTTTCAAAAGCACACGGACGTCTCCAGATGGAAGATTAGTAATGACAGCAGACTCTGACAGTTTGCTGGGAGCCTGAGAGATACACAGTCTGTGGTTTAGGGCCGCTTCCAAACAGCATGGGAGGACCGAGAGAGCAAACAGTGTGAACTCCAAGGAGGACAGGTGGGAATGCCAGTATAGAAACAGAGCTACTAGACCGGTCCCGGATTATAATCCCCCAAGTACGCACGAGTCAGGAAGCCATACTGGGGTAGGATCAGACTCCGGATCTATGTTAGAATTTGAATATGTTAAGCAAATTCCCTCTCCACGGCAGAAGCCGCTGTGATTCTTTAGGATTGGGCAGCTGCTGGCATCTAGTTAGAACTCCGAACTGGAAAGTTTTATGCAAGTCAAACCAAGGTTTCTGCCAGTCTAGTGACGCTAAACAGGGAGAGGTGCACAGATGTGCAAAGGTATATGAGGCCTACAGGAAACAGGAAAAGGTGTGTGTGTATGTGTTTTGTGTGTGTGTGTGTGTGTGCGTGTGTGTGTGTGTGTGTGTGTGTGTGTGTGTGTGTGTGTGTGTTCATTCACCTTCTCCTCACGCTCGGTGCGCTTGTACATCAGCGTGACGAAGTGAAGGTCGGCCATCTCCGACTCGGTCTGCCGCGCCTCGATCAGCCGGCTGATGTAGCGGTTGACCCGCGTCCCCGGGCTGCTCTGGGCGGCGTTGGCGGAGAAGGACGTGCGGTTCCTCAGCTTCTCCGGCGCGGTCCGCAGCGCCCGCCTCTGCAGGGAGGGCAACCAATGGGGAAAGGGTCATACGGGGCATTGGCCATGCCTACTCAGCCAAGACTGGCCAATGGCAGGCGTAGCATGTAAGATGGCTGCAGAGGCAGTCTGGTCACTTGATTCGTGAATCAACAGGCGAAACTGGCACTTCTGTCACCTGCTCAGAAGATTCACCAGTGCTGCTGGGTACTGAGAACAGTACATCAAGACAGTGTAACCACAGATATTATATGTACTGACCAGGTTGTCAGTTTGTGTAACTTCACATTGACATCTCTGTCTCTGCTGAAGCTATAGGTATTCGCTACAGGTATTAGCTATAGGTATAGGATTCGCTGGCTCACAGTGAACATTCCAGAAGGAGCGTGTCTAAAATAGTATCCATAGCTAAAATCGGAACACAGATGGCACTAGAACCTCCTGTTATCAACTGGAAACTACTAGACGGAGGATGGAAGGAAGGCAGAGCCAAATATCTGGTCATAATATAGAATATCTATGACATAACCTTCTATGGCCTGTTTGATTTAACCAGACTGTGGCTATATCCAGTTTCCCCACTGCTGCCAGATCCTGTTGACTCAAGCGTGGAGCTGGAAATTCAGCATTGCTGAAATGAAGACCGATGGCCCTTGCCGCTCTAGGGGTGTAAACACTTGCAAAGACTGATGGTGGCTCTGTTTATGGGAGCCTTATGGCGCAACCTGAGCCAGACTTCAGCAAAGTCGATACCAAAGAGCAGCAAAACAAAAATATTGTGCAGGCACAGACAGCATAGTCCTGGAAGATCAGGGGTGGTTTCTAGGAATGGGCTATGTGGAGCGAATCTCATCGATAAACCAGCAGGAGCCCGGGGAGGGTGGGGACGGGGGGACAAGATTTGTCTTGGTTATAAAACAACAATGTGTGTCATGCTCCATTATAGGACTGGCCTTGCTTGCTGGTCTTATGTCAGGCCTGCCTTGACTGGCCAGCCTGGCAAAGGTCTGGTGACAGCCATGCACTTAACTGTGTTAATAATATATGGACCATTTGCATTCAGAGGAGAACATTTGCTGCACTCTGATTGAGCGGGTTAATCACCCCCGCTGCTTTTGATTGCTCAGTCTCTGAGTATACATTATCTCAGATTAGAGCGTGGTTGTCACCACATATAGCCATACAGCCTGCTATACAGCCGATAGGATAATCTACAGAGGAAGACACGCAACAAATTTCCCCAAATTTGTACTCGAGTATGTTCTCTCGTCCTGCCTCTTATCCTCTTGCCTCAGCCTGTTTTCCCTCTTTCTACTTCCTCATCGTCTTTGTTGTTGGTGTTGTTGTACTTCTTCCTTTTTTGTTTTCTTCTCCTCCTCTTTATCCAGGAGGCCTTCTGTGCATCGCTCTCCTCCACCTCAGCCTGCCATGAAAGGCAGAGGAGCAGGAGGCAGAGAGGCCCTCTGTCCCTGAAACGCTCCTCTTTTGTGGACATAAAGCTCAGCCTCACGCAGCAGCGCCATAATTCACCGATAGGCAACAAGCAATATTTTTACACCGGCTTAAGCAGCTTACAGTGAACTGAGCTCATTTTGAATCTGACATGAAATGGCCTCCTCTCTCTCACCCCCTGCCCCCGCCCCTCCTTTTGAACCCGAGCGTCCGAGTATCCCTGGCATAATGAACAGATAACTGGCGATAAAGAGCCGTTCCTGTCACACAACCCGCCAGCGATGACAGAGAGAGGGACCTGGAAATGGGTCAGATTTGGCTATGATATCCGCCGCTCTCCTTTGAGCCAAGTAGCGGTGCAATCCCCCCCCCCATGCTCAGAGAGGCTGGCGGCTGGATTGAGAGATGGAAGCCAGGCCTGGCGCTACTGGCCAGGGAGCCAGATTTTCACTTTGCGGGGCATCAGATGAAGGCTTAAACGCTCAGCTGTATCGCTGCACAGATCGGTGCGGATACGAGAAGCAAAGACGCGCACACACACACACACACACACACACACACACACACACATGGAGACACGAACGCACACATGCACAGGGAAACGCATGCGCACGCACATACATGTGCACACACACTCACATTTCTGTACACAATCACAGACATATTCACAAATATACACAGAAAAAATTCAATCACTAACACATACAGTACACACACACACACGTGCACAAATGGAATCACAGACACACAATCAAATACACACATACAGTACACACACACATACATACATACATACACACACACACACACACACACACACACACACACACACTTTTGTATACAAACACAATCACAGCACACACACAAAAACACATACACACGCATGCAAAAAACACAATAACATACAGTACACACACACACACACACACACACACACACACACACACACACACACACACACACACCCCTCACCTTGTCTCCGTCCTCGCAGGTCATGACGTTGGAGAAAGGGATCTCAGCCCTGAACATCTTGCGGCAGTGCATGAGCTGCACCAGCAGGTAGCACACGGTTTTGAACTTCATCTTTTTGGCAGGTTTTATATCCGAGAGGATTAATCCGGGAAATATCTGTCAAAACAAAATGCGTGAGAAACACAGATGAAGCTTACAGTAATGGACTTACTATGGTTGGATTTTTAGGAACACTAAGAATTGGGTCAAAAAGGCACAAGTGAAACCTGTTTTCTCAGGCCTATGAACACTGAAAAGTTAAGGAGGTTGACTTCTAAACTGAAAGACACAGGTTCATTTCCTGCATATGGCTTTTTTGCCCTTGAGTAATGTACTTTGAATTGCTTCAGCAAATATTTAGAAATTTTAGTGCTGTGTCACCTCTTGACAGGGGCATCTGTTATGCAAATAAATAATAAAATTCAGAGTCAAAATGAACACAAAAAGCAGACACAGGATTCCTTCTGAGGCCTGTGACATGAATAGGTCTTGCACAATCAAAGCTCAATGACATGCTGGATGAAATAACATTCAACCCAATTCACATTAAAACATGAAACTCAACATGTAAGATACTTCAACATCTGTCAAACACACTGCATATGTAACGCAAACAGTTTACAATACACATCCTTTTACAATATCATTCAGAGTATAATGAATCACATACATGAAAGTGGCTGTTTTTGCTATATCTTCCAATGTACGCAGTATATGATGATGTATTTAATATTTATTTCATACATTCAAGATTTTTTATTTTTACATATTTATTTCTTTTTTTCTTGGTGTGGTTATGACAGCAACACATAAGTGGCAGTTATATTAATATTATATTTGAGAGGCCCATTTAGGTGCAGGTGATCCAAATTGAATTTTTCTGGGATAAAAATGGAATATATAAAACAATCATGTTTTAATTGTCCTAATTTTGGAAAGCAACAAACACTGATGGGGATGCCAAAAACAAAAAAAAAAACAAAATTACATGAAGATTCTATAAACCGTCACACTGTGCCAGAGCTTCCACATAGTGCTTTTTTAATTATCCACTCGTACCAGCAGGATTCTGAAAGGGCACTTTTAAAAAAAAAACACCTACTTTAGTCTGACAAATTCTTTTAAATGGATTCATTTGAAAAAAAAAAAAAAAAGTATTCAAAAGAGTGTTGGAGTAGTGCATCGTGGGTAGAGAGTTTCATGTGTCGCGCTGAGCACCGCAACCTCTTGAGGTTAAAGAGACGTCGTCTTTGATGTGGTAAACCTCTGAATGGAGTGTGTGCTTGAGAGGGTAGGCTAAAACACTGACAGTATGCCTCTCAGAACAAGTCCAGGGAATAGTGGATGAGGGCTAGTGTCACTTTCAAATAAGGATGCGGCCGAGTTTAACTGGGGTGTCTTTGATAACTGTATCCCTTGTGAAAGAAAATGTAGGTCAAAATACGGTAAGAAAAAAGATCCAAAGCGTACAGAGTATGTTTTAAACATATGATAAACATAATATATATCATCTACCATAGCTATATTGATTATTGCTCTTTTCATGCAGGCCACATCAGATTTTGGACGTTCTAAGCATCTATTCAATTTTAAACATAGATTATCGAGTAAATTCTACAAATTGTAAAGTCAAAAGCAGCAAAAGGTAATACACGGCATATCATGATATGTAAATTGATAATGTATTATTTATATAGAAATAAGTAATGTATTAAGTAGTACATAAGTAATATATTAAACATACTATAGCAGATCACCCTTACATGTGATTGCAAGTGATGTTACACAAGCAGAGTGTCAAGCAAACCCGCTGAATCCCTTACAGAAGGCTGGATAACCAGTTTTCCTCGTAAACCCTGGCCCGTGAGGACCAGACAGACAGCCAAGCCTCGGACCGCTCTTTCAGCTGCGAGGAGGGTCACATACTTGTTAGATGAGAGGCGAGGGAGACCATCTGAGGAGCGGCCGCCGGCTCCCCCCACCCCGCAGGTTTACAGGACAAGAGAGACTAATATCACACTGTCAGAACGCCTGTCCTCCAAGCTCTTTCATGCAGCCCTCTTTAACTTACATCCTGCTCCGCGCTCCGACCTCCAGTCCCGGGAGACTTGCGGTGTTATGAACAGCGTACAAATGGAGAACAAAAGATTGGACATGCCAGACTATACCCAGGCTACGGAATAACATTCTAAAAATATCAGTATATAAAATATCTGAGAATGCTACGTGTCAGCTGGAAACACAAGTAATGGGTGATTCATGGTTAAATCACTGAGTTACACAGGAAGAATCTCAGAAATAAATACCAACAGCCATTGAATAGACATCAAAAATTCTGACATTCCCCTCTCTATTTCTCTCTTTCTCTCTCTCAGATGAAAGCAATTACAAAACAATGAAAACATAAAACAAAATGTTACTAAATATAAAATCTTTCTCTCTCTCCCTCTCTCTCACACACAAACACACACTCTCTCACACACACACACACACACACACACACACTCCCTCTTGCCTTCCGCCGGTGAGATGGCACTATAAAGAAGGTTTCGATGTGGTGTTTCTGCAGGAAGGCGTTCCTCTCGTGGCCGTTCCCTGGCTCCACCTCGTAATCTCCGTTCAGGCAGTCCAAGGTGCTCCTGGTGATATGGACCTTCCTGTGTGGGACAGGAGGGGACAACATGCATCTCTGTTCCGAATATCAAGACATGACAAGGTGCACGCAAACACACCCTGAGTGCTGAACATGTGTCCTAGATTTGATCCGAGATCAGATGAGACGTCCTAGTCATGACAATACTGGAGCTACAACAAAGATACAATAATATCTTTGTACATAAATACATAAAATATAAAATTTAACAGACTTTGTTAAAATTATTTCATAAATTAGAGATGTATACATATAAACACACATGTACATATATATACATATATATTATATGTGTATATTTATATATATATGTGTGTGTGTGTTTTGTGGAATACAGATTGATTGTCAAGAGTGGAATTCACATTCCTTGCATTAGACTTTTTTCATGTGCTAATATGCAGTGTTTGCACAGAGACGTTTTAAAGCTTCCAGGTCAGCGGAAGGTCGGCGGAGGGCACACTGACCCGGGCAGTCCCCCGGCCTCCATCACGTTGGCCAGCGTCACGTCGTTGGACCAGACGTCGTACTGCCACTTCCTCAGACCCAGCACCCCACAGAGCACCCTGCCGGTGTGGAGCCCCACCCGCATGTTCAGGTCCACCTCCGTGGCCTCGGCCACCGACCTGCAGAGTCAACCGGGGGGAGGACACACCTCAGCGTCACAGCCACATTACATTATTGGCATTTAGCAGACACTCTTATCCAGAGCGACTTAACATCAGTTACAGTTTTTTTACACTGTTATCCATTTATCCAGAATATTTACTGATGTAGCTGCGGGTTAAGTACCTTGTTCAAGGGTACAGCAGCAGTGCCCCAGTGGGGAATTGAACCGGCAACCTTTCAGTTACAAGCCCTGCTCCTTAACCACTATGCTACACTGCTACTAATAATAATAACATTACAGTAAAATGCAACCAGGTACAAAACCAATGTCAGTTCTGTTGTTGTGATCATGTAAGTCGCTCTGGATAAGAGCATCTGCTACATGCCAATAATATCATGTAGTAGACATTTTAGTAGTATTATAATAAATAGGCATTATGATGTATATGTGTTTGTGTTTGTGCATGTGCGTGTGTGTGTGTATGTCTGTGTATGCACATATTAATGTGTATATGCATGGATGTGCATTTGTGAATGAATGTGCGCACGTGTGTGTTTGTGTGTGTGTGAGTATGGGTGTGTGTGGGCTTGTATGAAGTCTGTAGCGAATTAATTATATCCAAGAATAACAATGCACATTCACAACTTCCATCACAATCCACACCTCAGCACTCCGAGTGGCTCATTTTGAAATGATAAATAGTCCCTCCTGCCTTTTCCCCTTATAAAACACAAGAGGCGAGAAGGAAAAAGGAAGGCAATCCAAACACTTTCTCCCCTCTTCCACTCTGCTGGTGGCTGTGCTGTAAGGAGATAAAGCAGCCGAGCTAAATTATCACTGCTTTGCATTTTAAGCACTCTCTCTCTTCATCACTTCCTCTGTCTGCAAACGAACCTGCGGTTTGGAGGAAAGAGACCTCGGAGAAAAGAGGCTAATCTGCCCATCGTCCCGAGAGCCGGTGTTTCTGGCCCAGCCGGAAATGAGTTTAGCGAGATTCGAGCAATCAATCTACCACCGTTAATTATCGAGGGACAAAAGTTACATCACTCCCTCCTTGCCGCCACCCCCCCCACCTCCCCACCCCCACTCATCTCTCTTTTCCTTTCTTGACACTGGTGAAACAAACAGGGCCCATGTTTGTTACAGAGAGACAAATTCTTCTGCCTGGGTTCCCCTCTGAAAAATGACAGCGATGGTGTTTTCACCCGGTACGTTTACACATCGTCATGGAAACACTTTCCACTCGACAGCGTGCGGGACCTCCCGCTACTCTGATTTCAGCATCTCCTTGTCCATTTGAGCTTTGTAATGCTGAAGCACAGTATTCCTAATTCTGTATATCAAGGAAATAGTTTTTGTGTTGATGATAATCAGTGCAAGTATAGTGGTTTGTAAATGAGGTGATGGGGAAAACTAGGTCATTTAAAGAGGAATTCTCTGAGAAAACTAGCATTTCTTTACATTGCTATTAAGACTTCACAGTTGCATGTATAATTTTTATTTGGGGCGTGTTACATTTTCCCACAAAAACAAGTCAACAGCTGTTTGACAGTAAAACCCAGGAAGGTGTAACACTTTTGTATAGAATCATATGCGTATTGGTTTGACCAGCAAAATAGTTTCCCTGAGTTTATTTCTCTTACTCTGAACGTCCCTAAGCGTCCTTGAAAGTTGTAGTCAGGGCAGTATCTCATGCAGAAGCACAGAACTAGAAATCAGAGATGAGACAGAGCCAGCTATGGTGAGCAGGCAGACGCCGCCTGTTGAAGCAGGTTGCTAACGAGCCAAGAGAGGCACGTTCCAGATTATTCACACATTAGTATTAGAAACACTTGCATTCACACATAAACACTTAGATTAAGTGAATCTAATACTTATCTAAACAGAGCATGTTACAGTACGGCAAACATAAACTCAAGTTCCCCCTTCTGTGCCGAACAAGGAACAGGGAACGAGGGATTTACACCTCAAACACACAAAATCATTCCTACGGTGAAATATTCTTTTAACTGGAAGGGGAAGGGGGAGGTTAGAAAGAACTGAAAAAAAATGTAATGCTTAAATTCACTACTTAAGCACAAAGCCGCAAAGCAATTAGAATAAACACACCCTAAAGAGTTGGACTTGAAATCTTGAGTTTGCCTTTCTGAATGCAGAGAGAACTCTCTCTGCATGTCAGAACAGTTGTTCCTGCAGCAATCAAGTGACTAAAATATTTGCATTGTATTCTTTAATGATTAATTGCTCATTTTCATTTTACAATATCAGCTTGGGTATTATACAAATGAGAACACAACGAAAACAGCAGCAGTAATCTGTTGAGCTAATATAAAAGGCAATTTTACACAGTTTTCTGCTGGGCGTTGCGGTTGCAGAGTCTGCTTGAGCAATACAATGCAAGGGTGAGCGTCCTAAGTCCAGCTCATCTTCACATCACTAAGATGGACGTCTTATGCAACAGGGATGGGGATAATCTCTGCCCCTTATGAGCTGGCCAGGTTATGACAAGGCCTCATGTTACACGGAGCCAGAAAAATGCACTTCCTGTGCTCCAGCTCGGCTTAAACCAGCGTGACTGGCATGTGATCAGACGAGCCAGACCGAGGCAGGGTCATGGCGCGGCCCTCTGACCGCTTGATCCTTCCGCTGCCCGCTGTCCCTTGCTTTTCACGGTGTGAGAGCGGCGTGCGGGTCAAAGAACAGCGTCTCTAACACAAAAGGTTTGCAGGTTTGATTCCCACCCGGGGCTTTGCTGTTGTGCACCCTTGAGGTTGGTTAAACTGAAATGCTTCAGTAAATATCCAACATTATTTGTGCTTTATGCGGCAAGGGGGAGAAAGATGAGGTTTGTAAGCTGCTCCAGATAATGGTATCCGTTAATGAGCGTTTTCCCAATTTTGCTGTAGCGGGGGGGGGCGTCTGCGACTCTGAGTCCTTGTCAAGTGACATTTGGGAATGGTTCAACTACCTCCCTAAGGCAAAGAGGAAGAGGAAGTGGAGCCAGTTGGTTGGCACACGACTGTTTAATTAGTAGTGATAAATAAACAGCCTTCAAGTGCTTCGCACCCCGGGCCAAATCACAGTGGTCTCTATTCTAAATATCTCTCAACGTGATGGCAAAGTAAAAAGAGGAGCACAGAGCACAGATCTAAGGGAAAGCCATGGTGAACAGGCCCTCTTTCTATCACAAGGCTCTGTGTGTTTGACCAGCTTGAGTGCTTGTTCATATCGCAGCCACAGGAATGTCTTGGCCGTGGCCTGAATATAGATGCCAGAATATTACGCCATGGTGTAATTTCTAATGCTTTGATAAATATTCAGTGACAGAGAACGTGCTTCCAAATGGCTGCCATTTTGTTTCGGCCTGGCCAGCTTTCAGCTGTGAGAATTCACTACAGCCACTTGGATGAGAAACCACACTGGGGTGGAGGTGGTCAGCTGCACAGACAACGACTTTAGCCGCTGACTCCTCGATGTGAGCTTACTGTTCAGACATGCAGCATATCCTCAGTCTTCATTCAGACCAGCAATAATCAGCCAGATTTACACTGTGTCTGCATAAGGTCTTCATATACCATGCATAACACCTCTTTGAGCATGATCGTGTTGTTCTGAAAAGCATTTCTGAGTAGATTTATGTTTCAAGTAGCACATATAAAGGAC
This sequence comes from Megalops atlanticus, assembly GCA_019176425.1. Taxonomy (NCBI): domain Eukaryota; kingdom Metazoa; phylum Chordata; class Actinopteri; order Elopiformes; family Megalopidae; genus Megalops; species Megalops atlanticus. The sequence continues at coordinate 6,246,822 of CM032898.1, forward strand.
ATCTGTTGAACAAAGATGAATAAATGTCACCTCAAAAAGTGGCAAGCAGGAAGTAGAAAGGGAACTGCAATGCTCATATATTCATAAGGTATATAATACATAAAGTATACACGGTATATATAGTTTATACATATAAAGCATTCATGAGTAAATTTACATTTACCTTTACATTTATTCATTTGGCAGACGCTTTTATCCAAAACGACTTACAAGTGAGGCAGAATACAACACAAGCAAAAGCCATATATGGAGTCACAATATTAGAAGAGGTGCATGACCAAGTTTCAATAGTTAGCCAGACAAGGTACAAGCTAGCTGGTAGACACACAAGTGCATTAAACTATTAATTTTGATTTTTTTTTAAAGGAAAATGGATTTAATTTCATGCCGCAAATATCTACCAGAGAGCACAGGCAAATGAATGGCACCATTAGAATCTGGTCAACAGGTTGGTGCAGTGGGACTGGAATTCTCATATGTGGGGGGAGGGGCTTCTGCATCAGTGAACCAATTATACTTGCATGAGATGATGTCACATGATTGGGCATTCTTGCCGGCCACTCACGTGATGGTGTCAATCATGTCCAGGCCCATCTCCACACAGCAGTGGGCGTGGTCAGTCTTGGGCTGAGTCAGGCCGGACACGCAGTAGTAACAGTCTCCGAGGATTTTGATACGTCGACAGTGATTCTCCTGTCAATAACAGAGAGGGGCATGATGGGAAAAAAAAATTAATGGAAACTGCTGTGTAAAAACAGAAGAAATGCATCAGTTTGTGAGGACCATGTGCATTCACTTACACTGAGGTGAGGTCTTTTTCATCAGTATAATTTCCTCACTTCTCTGTATCATTTTTTAACTTGTGCTGATGTGTCTCAGTCAAAATCTCATCTTCACATGCTTAATTGCAGACAACTTCTCTGCTGAGTAGTAAAAAAATTTGCATTTAAACAACCTGTCTTTGCTGAAGCTGACAGCAGCCTGAAATGTTTCAATGTCACTTCTATCTACTGTGCTGCGTGTTGGCAGTAAATGAGACAACCGAAACAAAATCTGAAATGAAATAGTCTGGATTTACTGGTAGCAAAACAGGAGTCTGTATAAAGATAGAGGCTCTTGGAAGAAGTCTGGACCAGGAGGTTCTAGATCAGAGCAACTGAAGCCCTGGAGGGCCAAAGTTAATCAGGATTTCCAGGTCTTTTTAAACCACTATCACCCTTATTAATGGCCAAGGCAAATATACTAAAGCAAGACAATGATTGGTCGAATCAGCATGGAAAGTGTCTGGCTGGAACAGAAGCCTGGAGACAGTGCATGCAGTCAGAATCAGGGCTGAGAAGTCACAGTCTAGTTCACAACGTAATCAATGTCGGATACACCCCTTTTTGGAGCTATCTGACTCTGGCACAAATTGGATTCCCACCTGGCATTTCTTAAAGGTAAACATAGATCTAACTATGTAGATAGGTATGTATCTAAGATGGATCTACATTCAAACCCACATGCCACAGAGACAGAGGTTTCATCAACAAATCTCCAATGACAACACATGTCAGCAGCCCCCATCCCAAAGAGTGCCAGTGCGTCTGTGAAAAAAAAAGTAGATTGTGCTGATGTCAGCGGTCATTGGAGGGCATTAAAGCTGCAGGGATATTCTCTGCCTCCACAGGACATGCCGTTTTGTCCCTGGTCGCAGTCTACATTAGGCCTTGGCCAGCTCTTCACCATTTTTTTTTCTTCTTTTTTTTTATCAGAACAGGGTTAATCTCTCTGTGATCCCAAGTCCCATGCTGTTGCTGCCAAGACTTGCACACAAGACAGGTATGAAGAAGGCCAACATGACAAGCACAGATCGCCCAGTGAATTACTTTCCTGTCAAACCATCAATCTGTCACATTTTAATTCACACATCGCTCTTAACAAAGGAAATGCCAAGGAACTCTCCAGAGATTGCACTTCATGTGAGCAATTCAAGAAGCTGTGCCTATAACCCCAAAAGGCAAAGGACTGAGAGATGTCATAAAAGAACACATTAAATTATGCATAATGAGATATTATATAAATGATTAGCTCTTTAGAGAACAACAAATAATAAAACATTATTGAGTGATTATTATTAGGTACCCTAGTGGCAAGCAAACATTAAACTTCAAGAACAAATATAAGCACAACTCTACACTGGAACACAAAGGTATAACAATGTTGCTGTAAGTATCACAAGTCAGTGCATTGTGGGGAAAAAAAAACTTTCAGTGCTCTGGGAGCGGGATCGCTAAAGAACTGCTTTTCTCATTGAGATTATACACTGTCAAACCCTATCGCCATCATCATATTACTCCATCTATCTTCATCTGTATTATCATGTGATATTTGCATTCTGGCAATAAGCATCACACGGTCTTTTGTTGGAAGTGGCTGATTAGCATGGAGATTGCATCTGAAGCAGACACGGGCAAAGGAGAGTGATACAGGGCGGTACACAATGAGACGTGTCACAGAAAAAAAAAAAAAAAATTAAACAAGTCCAGGCTGCCACTGGGCCCGGAGCAGAACCGAGGGAGTGAAATTCTACGGAAGGCTCACGGCATGTGATCAGCAGTCAGGATGAGGCATAAATCTCGATTAGGCCGCATTAGATCCATCTACTTCTTTTTATTCCGCGCGGCTAATGTGTGCAAGCAGCTGGCACCTCGGAGTGGTAAAGTGGATTAAGGAGCTGGAGGGTGAGTGGAATGAGCTAGCTGCAAGTCTGAACTCGCCGTGGCCTCTCTCTCGTCGAAGCCATAACTCTCCCCGCATAATTGGAAGGGCCATTATCTTATAACATTTTTTTGCTTTGACTCTAAAATGGGCCCTTTTGAGATTTTTTTTTTTTCCTGGAGATTCATTGCAGCCATACATTTATTCTGGGAGAAAATGATATCCCAACATCCACGCTCCCATGGAAACTCACTGAAACGATTTAGGTTAGGAGCACAACGGTGATGACCCAGCAGAGATTTGAATCTGCAGCCACCTGGTTATAAGTCCAATCCCCTCATTTTATTATATATGGGGTTTTTTTTTGTATCCAAGCCTGAGTGAGGATTTGTGTGTCGCAGACATCTGGAGCCAGCTCATGAATCAAAGTTAAAATCACTTAAATGTGTGAGAGAGCGAACTCCCCCCTGTCTTCTCCCAGGAAATACTGCCAGCCACTGACACACCTTCCGCAGTCTTTCACAGTAATTGCCGTCATAAACTCCCAGACTCCGGAGCACAGACGTGCAATAAAGGCAAATCTTGGAGGGTAAATATTTGGCAGGAGCCGCGAGGGGAGACCCGAAGTCCTACAGGCCTCCCCCCGGCTCTCAGCCCTGCTTCAGTAGGTTCACGCTATTGGTTTAGCAGCGAGTTCAGACCCTGGAGAGATTACCCTGGGTCACGTGCTCCAGCCACAGAGTTCAGCCTGTCAGCAGATTTTAATTGTCTCCCTGTGACACAGGCCAGTCCAATGCTGTGGGCGCAGGCGTCTCCGGAGCACAAGGTCTCTTCAGCGTCCAGGCAAAAACAACGCAGATCGATGCTCTTTCGCGTATCATTAATGAGAAATGGAACAGCATCTCTCCCCTCAGAGAGCTATCTCCTCATGTTTACTTCAGGCCTTGTTTTCACGCTGACATGCCTGTAGCCCAAGGATCCCTGTGCTACCTCTCGAGTCGGACTCGTAATCTAAAGGTTGCTGGTTCGATTGCCTGCTGGGGGCACTGCTGTTGTACCCTTGGGCAAGGTACTTAACCCAGAATTGCCTCAGTAACTATCCAGTTGTATAAATGGGTAACATTAAAAATTGTAACCTATGTAAGTTGCTCTAGATAAGAGTGTCTGCTAAATGCCAATAATGTAATCCATTAAAATGTGATATTTCAGTCTTTAAGTTTGCTGGAATAACACAGAATGACAGTGAATCATGGTGTGAAGGAGAACCTTCACCTGCCCCCAAAACTGTTAATTGTTTTGTTAATTATTTAAATGTTTAAGGATCTCATCTTTCAATTTTCAACCTTGTCAATAACTGAGCTCATGTCACTCAATTTCAGCTGTGCAGGTTCTGTTCAATTGTTTAATTGTAATTGTCTTTGTCTGTGTAAACCTGCCATTGGTTAATTAACCTCACCTGCCAATTAAGGCCTGTTAAATACAGGTGTGTGGCTAAAGAGCAGGGAGGCTGTTTGAGTTGTTTTGGTTGTGCGCTCAGGGCAGGTTCTTTTTGTCAGTGGAGTTTTAACATAAATTATTTGTTTCTGTAAGTTATCCTCCTTCTGTTTTTTTTTTTTTGAGAGAAGTGTTGGCCAGCTTCTCCTCACATAGCTACTCATAATTCATTATTTTGGGGGCCAGCTTCAGCCAACTATGATATGAATTATTCATGGGGAGAGCTATGAAAGATGTACAGACAAACATTTTATAATATTTCTATTTATAAATTTCAGTTGAGCTGAGTTTCATATGCAGAGAAGAGTCTGTACAAATTTCCAAGGATGTAGCCACTTCTGACTTGTATTTTGAATGGACTTCAAAGCAGTTAGAGAGGAGAGTCTGTGACTGTTGAACACATAGCAGTTCTTAGATTAGGAAAGCAGGGTGTAAAAATCCGCCACCTGCAAAGCAGTAAATGTTTTAAAAAATTTCAGCGTCCAAATTTCTGATGCAAATTGTCTTCCACTCCAATTTTTTCAAAGGCAAATGAATATTCTTTTAAAAGGCAACATGGAGCGAGAGAAAGAGAGGGGATGAGACACACAGAGAGAGTGGGATAAGGAGAGTGATAGAGAGGCAGAGACACACAAACAGAGGCGGGGGGGTGGTCGGCGAGATGGAGAGAATGAGGAAAAGAGTGAGACAGAGAGAAACAGAAACAGAGAAAGTGAGAGGGTGAGAGTGGGTTTTTGGTGTGAATCAGCACAGACGTGGGAACATTGCGTTCCTGGCACTGTCCCACACACAGATGACTGGTGCGCCTGGCCAGGGGCCGGAGAGGGGGGATGGCATGAGGGTGCCCATCAGCCATGTAGCACTTTCAGCACTTAGTCTGAAGCTGAGAGAGACAGCCTTCCCATCAGCACTACATCACAGTGCACACAGTGTTACAGCATAACAGCATGCAATATTACTGCACATAGCATTACAGCACACAGTGTTACAGCACGCAGTGTTACAGCACACAGTGTCACAGCACGCAGTGTTAGAGCACACAGTGTTACTGCACATAGCCTTACAGCATGCAGTGTTACAGCATGCAGTGTCACAGCATGTAATGTTGCATCACACAGCATTGATTCACAGCTAGATTGCTTTATCTGGGATGAATGAATACAGCTGAAATGGTGACTGCCTAAGGGGGCAACACCTGGCAACTATGTGCAAATATTAAAAGAAGTTCAAGTGGTTGTAGAATACGAAAAAGGACAGATGTGATGAAGATTTGCATGAACTTCATGAAAAAATTCAAGCAAATCACCCATTCATAGGCAAAGCAGAAAAAAATATAATATCAATAAATAATGTTCCACAAGACACAGGTTAATTAAAACCCAACATATGAAAGAATGCTTCATGAATAAATGAAAGTGGTTAAGAAATGTGAGAGAAAGAGTGGTCAAACAGACCAAGCGTGTGGTAAGGAAGCAGTCAGAGAAGCAGTGAGTATGGTCAGTGATGGGTCAACAACATAGTAAAGGTGGCAAGATAATGTTAAACAAAAGCTTCACGCAAGGCAAAGTCTGCGGGGGGACAGTTAGCACGTAATCCTGTGGATTAAAAGATTGCAAGCGTACATTCGCTCAGAAGTAAGTAACTGAGGCTGATTGCATTTATATAAGTGAAAATGTCCTTCAGGGAAAGTCAAGAAGCATTTATCCTGGGCCACTGCGTCCTCTCGATTTCATTTCAGTGCTGTGAACCGTTTGTCCCTGAAAACACAGCCCTTCATCAGCTCGGAAACCGCCACCGCTAGAGGTACATCTCCGAGTCTGCGGCAAACTGGCTGACAGCCCAGACTTCCACGAGGTCGCACCTCAGGTTCACTCCCAGCACTAAAAGGCACTCGCCTAACTGTATCCACAGCTAGGCCTCATCCTGCCTTTACGGATGAGAGGAAATGAGAGGAATGGAGTACCCTCACAACCCTCCCTCTCTTTACAGGAAGCCTCTACTGGAGCCCACAGCCCCTGACATCCAACTCCTTTCCACCACTAGTTTTAGTCAAGCTGTTGCCACGTCTCTACTAGCTAGCTTGTCCCCTGTCTGGCCAACTACTGAAACTTGGTAATGCACCGCTTCTAATATTGTTGACTCTTTACATGGCTATTCGCTTGTGTTGTACTTTGCCCACATGTAGGTCTCTTTGGACAAAAGTGTCCGCCAAATGAATAAATGTAAATGTAAATCTCATTCACTGCACACATCCCCAACAGTCTGCCTCAGTTACTGCTAGTAGAGCTCCCTTTCCCAGTGCACCCCTTCCAGAAGAACGTTCCACAAATTAATCGCGTGGCAAGCGGTACGAGAAGCGCCGTTAAAGCAGAGAGCGCTGACAGGGATCTCCCAGCGGCGCCCTGCGTTCGGCTCCTTCCCACGCGCTACCTGAGGCGCTGAAAAGCTGGAGAAAACGCCTGCTGCGTTCGGAATGAGAGTACCTGTGATAAATGATCTCAGCTACCGCGGCAGGTTGCTGCATCTGTATCGCCTCGAACACATGCGACATGTCTATAATCAAATACATGCTACTGAAGAAGACTGTAATATATTTATACACACACAAACACATACACACACACACACACACACACACACACACACACACACACACAACACATAGTATAAGACAGCATTGTATTCAGGTTAATAGTGTGTCATGTTATTGTCCATTTTCTTGTTTGGGTGCTAATATGTTTGATTCCATAGCCAAAGCATGTTGAAAATTGCAGACCAGTTAAATATGACACTGAAAGTCAGGCAATAGACGGCAGCTCCAGCAGGTCTACAGGCTACATGATGTAGGGTGTCATCTGCATTTACACGTCCAAAAACACAACCCTGACTCCTCATGGAACATCACGGACAAGCTTTATTCTAAGCCTGTCACAAATTGTGCCTACCCATCTCAAATGAACAAAATAACCACATGGAGAGAGCATAAACACCTTAAAACATGCTAAGTAAGCCCAGAGATATGTTACTAAATCTGCTGCCACAGAAGCTCGGGCAGCAGCGGCATACTGTACACCTCAAAGCCAGGCCCGGGCAGAGACCTTTAAGCAGACAGCTAATTATAACAACACTTAAACCAACACCTGGATTAGCTCGGGTTGATGACAGCGCACCCGCCCCCAGCTCCCCCCCCCCCACCCACCCCCTCCAGACGATGAAACCTCAGACACAGCCGAGTGAGACTTCCTGTCACCGTGGGTGTAATGAGACCACCCGCTCCTCTATGCTCATTGGTGCAGCACCCGTGAAACATGCTCTGAGTCAGGCTTTTCGTCAGATACTGTAATATCTGCGGAGCGGCACAATGGGAGAAGCAAACTGCTCTGCCACGAGCGGACCTCCTCCAGCATTTGCCGGAATTCCTCCGACGCCAAGCACCTGTGGGCACGTGTCACGGGTTCTGCATATGAGATCCCATCTGGATTAGCTGCATGAGAGGAATTCCTACATCTTACAGCACTGCAGCCAGAAATCAAGGGCCGTTTCCTCTAAAATCATCAGACGTTCACCTCATTGATGCAGCTAATCAGAACTGGTTTCTGAAAGGCCCGCAGTGTCTCAGGCTTTCAATGCAACTTGACACTCGGCAACCTTAATATGACCAATTTAAGTTCCCTCACTTCTTCCATGGGATAGAGTTTGAAAGACCATTGGGGTGAAGGGAGTGAGATTGCTGATGCTCTGGAATTGAATAGACCTCACCCTTACCATTCGACATGATTTATGTCTACTGGGAAAGGTAATAAAAGGATATGAAAATGAAACCCAGGGAAAGTGTTTAGTTGGACGAACTGGGAAAAAAAACTTCAAGTAACAAACAAACAAGTACATTTAGGTGCTTTGCACTGATGCAAAACTGTTGTGTACAGAGGCTGGCAGCCACTCTTGAGGGGGAATGGGGACACATAACCAAACCTCTGATGTACTTTGAAACTTTGGTGTAATTAACAGTGATGTCACTCTCAACAAGAACAACACAAACCTCCGGAAAGAGAGGAAGTCAAAAAAGTAAATGAGTAAATAGCTGTCACATTATATATCTCCAAACACTGGGGTACGTCCAACCATGCTCTTTCCCTGGGTTTTCCTTTCCTTGGGGGGGGATGAGGACCGGCGACTCACCGTGGCCAGCTCGTCGAACTTCCCGAAGAGCTCGTTCAGCAGCTTGACCAGCTCCTGCGCTGTGCACTGCGAGGCCAGGCTGGTGAAGCCCACGATGTCGGCGAACAGGATGCTGTGGGGGACAAACAGCGCGGCCGGACACTCACTCACTCACTCGCCAAAGCCTTTTCCAGAGCAAAAGCGCACGTCTGTGCGCCGGGGCGGACGACAGACGCGCACCGTACAGGGAGGGGGCTGGTTTAGCAGCCACAGAGATCACGTCGTCTGTGGAAAAGGACTTGCTAAAATGCCGCTTTGTCACATCACAGATGTCAAACTAATTAGGTGTCATAAATTCAGTTTACTGTGAATATTTTAATCAGGGGGGCCATCTGTAGCCGGCACACTTGAAAGAAAGTATAACTTTATGTTGTGCGCGTGAGGTATTACTACATGCAGTTTAATTTCACTTAATTTTGTAAGGTAAAAGAACTTTTGTGTGAAAATTGACGGCCATAAAGGTTTGCAGTTGGAATATAGTTACTCACAGTAGGCATCACCAGGTTTTGGATTCTAAGAAATGGTGTATTTGAAGTGGTGGTATGGTTGAAGAGATGCTTGGGCTCCCATAAGTGTAGATGTAAATGTGTGCAATTGCACTGGCACGGCCACATACCCCAGTGCCACCCCACTCCTTTGACCCTGTAATGAACTATCGACCCCAGCCCAAAGAAACGAAATTCCAGCATTCAAATACTCAAGTATCCTAACTATGCTTCTCTACAGCACAAGCTTCTACATGCATCATTCCACTAGACCTGAGTACCATGGGATTAGCTTGGCTGCTCAATTATCACACTGTCAGGGTTGTACAATATGTTCCTTTGCCTCCGCGAATCAGGGGAGCGGAAAGCACGCTGTCACTCACTCTCCCGTCCAACCACTGATCAATGGAACTACTCCCTCCCCCCAATTATGACGAGAGCATTTTTCATTATGAAACAGGTGCAATCAATGGGCATGAGCTAAGTAACACGTTACCATCTCGGGCTGCTGGGAAAAAGTCTGCTACGGCTTCGGCGCTAGCACGTGGTGGCGATTGACATCTGGCCCGAGACAATTACGCAGCTGAAGTGCTTTTTGTGATGAGGTTGCTTTCGGGGCACGTGAAATGTCATTCTGAGCTGAGAGTGAATTACTCACTTAAGGACTACCCCACAGTCCCCTCTCACCCCTGCGCTGGCAGCTCTGATTAAACGAACACTACAGTCGTTGCGGATCAACAGAGGCACTCGGGAGAATAATGACCCCCCCCCCCCATGCTATTATGAGGATAGTAATTACAATCAAAATCGTATTAGGCAGCACCATATGAGTGTGGTGGCCCTACGCCACTCTGAGATCTGCTCCAATACCACTAGTTAACGGAGGGATTGTGTGTTGTGCGGGTTTTTGCATTGTTAGTAAAACAAGTCTTCTTTGTCGAGAAATGGGATGGTAGCCGAGCGGGCTCGTGTGCAGTGCTCCGTTGAACACCTATTTTTTTCCACACCGCTTGAACATTCTGAACACAGCTCACAGAATCTCAGGCCACGGAGGAATTTGGTTAAACTGAACTCCTAGTACATGCAACACTATGAATGACTTCAGATTGAATTATGAGTGCCAACATATGAGTCCCATAATGCACCTGATCTGGCTGGTCTTTCAGAGAGAAAAAAGGTCACTGACAGCTTGGGACAGGACTCACGGTCAGATATCCAACACTCTTACATCTTACATAAGATATCAGCAATCAAAAAGAGATGAGGGTAGTCTTTCATGATGAATTCCACACTGCCCCCCCTCTTCCCTATTCCCATCCCCTTCCCTATGTTCACTTTAACGGCCCCCGTTAAAGTGAACATTCTGACATCCCCAAGCAGGCCAGCGAGTCGGCAAACAATACGAGGCAGTAAGACGAGGCTTAAAATGTTCACCCCCTGGGACTCTGTCCTTCCTCACTCAAAATCTAGGAGCAAGGGCATTGTCTGACAGGATTGCTTATGAGGGAAAGCACTACACAATTAAAACATTAGGCTGTAATTCCCTGCAAGCATTTCAAGACTGAAAAATACTCAACTAAGCAAGTGGTTATAAGCGAATATAATATATAATTATATATTGTTAACTTACAAGCCAAAACCTGGTTACCATCTATTACTAGCACCCAAAGTTCAAATTTCTTTATCATCTAAATGCATAACTATCTAGATAATTAACCAAGTAGTTACTATAGCTAGACTAGTTAGCTATTACATTGCTAGGCATCCAGATTAACGGCTAGCAGTATATTATAGCCAGGAAGTTATTTTAATCAGATAACAAATATATCACTAGACAGCTACATAAATAACTAGCTAACTAGTTTAATCAAATATGTAGCTAGGCAGCTGGACAAATTAACTACAGTTGCTTGCTGTTACAATTTATGTACCTGTTGCATATAAATAAAAGCAAATCTAATACCATGTGCTTCTGTAGTTATCAAGCTTGTCCAGCCAATAGCCTACTTTATTTCCATAAAGTAATAAGAAGACACATTTCTGCAAAATGTTATTCATTGATGATTAACTGGTGTATCACATGTAATACATTTACACCATATAAACCTTCCTTTTTGGAGCAAAGAGGCAGAGCCATTCTGTTCCCTGACCCCAGATCCTCCCCAGAATTACACCTGATATTAGTGTTGTGGTTCTTAAGGCCTTTTTATCGCATAACACTGCAAAAACTCTGCTTTGATTGAAGTGCAGTTTATTTTAAATCAAACAGGCATGCGTGTGTTTGGCCCTCAAGCCATAATAAAAAATATACAGGGGAAGAGCTTGATCCTAATGGATCCTCTCTCCCTCACGCTCTCTCTCTCTCAGAGACTATTTTAAGAGTTAGGAAATTATAGCAAATCTATTTAGAAAGCTCTGTTACATTGCATTACAGCACACTGCATTATTTATTTGCGCACCAGATGCCCTTATCAAGGGGAATTACAGTTCATTGCTGGCATGTCATGGTTTACATGAGAATATTCTCTGACCCTATTTATATCCCTGCAGTCACTATTACAGCAGTTTAACATGCTGGGATTTGCGGCCTGATTTGGAGGTCCAATGGTCAAGTCCATATATAAGGGAAATTATTGCCAACTCCATATGCACAAAGTAGCACAAAATTGTATGATTCAGTTCATTATTAAAAATCATTATTATTATCATCATCATCATCATCATCATCATCATCATCATCATCATCAATAATTAGTATAAATACTTAAAATGCTATTTTACACATGATGGTAATCGTGTTGAAGTTTCAAAACCACCATTTCACAGGCCGAGGACGCATCTCAAATTGCGCTAATCAAACGTGGCCATCATTAAACCCCGGTGCGATTTGCGAGGGGCGGTAAAGCCGTGCGGTCGCGGCTATCTTCATCGCGTCTCGGCTCGTTCAGTACGAGCGCCGCTGCGCGCTGCATCCAGCTCTCCATTTTCCATCGCATGGGAGGGATGAGATAAGACCATATTTAACCACACACATTATGCAAGCCAGTTTGGGCTCCATTGTATTTAATCCCCCTGGAGCCTAATCCAAGGCTAAGCAAACTCTTTCCCCTGGGAGCTGTGCTGTACTGTACACTACTGTACTCTGCTGTGTTGTACGCTAGGTATTCCCTGCCTGTGACCCGCATTTGACCGCTACGCACAACGAGGGCCTTACGCCCCCAGCACAGAGGTTTCCTCAACACGTTATTCGTCAGCAGTTGGACCAGGCTGCCTTAACGTACAAAGGCGGTGATTTGTTATGACCTTTGGATGAGGGCAGTGTGTAAGTCCCTGTCACTGTTGCTGCAAAAATCAGGAGCCAGGTTAACTCTAAATTGCAGGAGCATTCCTTCTTAACTGGGCACTGTTTAACCCAGGGGTGGGCAATTCCGGTCCTGGAGGGCCAGTGTCCTGCTGGTTTTTGTTTTCATCTCTTAGTTACCTGTTGATTTTCACCTTGAAAACAGGTGTGCTTGCTCTTCAGCCAATCAGAGATTGTATTTAGTTGGTCAACAAGAAAAACAGCAGGACCATGGCCCTCCAGGACTGGAGTTGCCCACCCCTGGTTTAACCTGTAAAGGCACACTTTTTGGTACACGTGCTTCTGATGAAAATACCAGGGAAATACCACAAATACCAGCAAACACCATACTCTTGTGTCATGCTCATTTACCTTATTGACAGGCTTTTGGTGAGTCTCCTTTGTTAGGCTGAATGCTTTACGCAGCCAATGCTTTAACGCTTGGAGTTTGGGTTGGCACGCCGCAGTTTGGGCGACCACAGCAGGAGTAAGCAGAGTGTGCTTCCTTCCAGCATGGCGATGGAGGCCAG
>CM032898.1:6262088-6399588 GCA_019176425.1 Megalops atlanticus
AATCAGACAGATAGAAAGTTTCAAATGCCATGGATTACACAAACCTTCTGAGACACCTGTATGTCAGGATTCTGAAGCTCAAAAAGGCGTAGTGTGCGTGAGGCATCCCGAGCCGGGATTTGGGTGCGTCATTTTGGGACGTGTCGGAGCGGGGGGTTGGAGGGTGAGGTACAGCACCTGCACCGTGTAAATGAAATCGCGTTCCCTTTGTGGACGTGTTCAAAAAGTGTGCGCTTGCTGCTCAGGGAAGCCCAAGCCAGATAGACGGCAGCTGCAAGCCTCAGATCGGTGCACTTTCTGTCCGACCGAGCGGGGTGACCACATGACCCAAAACAACAAAACAACACAGTATATTACAGTTGCTGAGGGGTTGGGTGTAAACACAAACTCGATTCGCCTACTTTTTTTTTTCACCCTCCAGTCGCCGATAGCATTGTAGCCTTAATAATATGAATTCCAAGGCTACACAACTGAACCTGACAGCGAAAAAAAACAGGCACTTTTCATTAGTTACACATGAGTTACTGGAGATGTATGTGTGAACACATTACTGTGTTGAAATGCAAGTTAAATTGTGTGTGGCAGGTCCAATGGGTCTCACTGGCTCAATGTGAGTCAATAACCTTGAGGTTGTAATACTTCTTGACAAATGGATCCTTTTTTCTGACTTTGAGCGATTTTATAAACAGAGCATGATAACTGGATGGTCTCTTGTAAATAACTGGAGGAAAACTTTTTTTATGCAGCCACAGCATTTCTTAGGGTGTCGTCTTATCATTCAGCCTGATTGTGGCAACTCACTGATTCATTAACCTGATGATTTCAAATTAGCCTTCACACATATTTTACCAATACCAAAGAGACAATGTTCATAACCAAACTAGAGTAATTATTAGAAGATGCAACACTAAGTTAAAACATTTCATTGTATGCACACACTACATTTTTGTAAGGAGACCAAGTATGCTGAACTTTAGGAAACTGATCTGTGTGTGCTTCATACATCCAACCAAACACTTCTGCCGGGAATAAATTTCCAAAGCAAAGTCTATGGGACATTCAAGAGAGTCATTATCTGGCTTGAATTATGTCTTAACTCTAATCAATCAACCTTTATCCCTACCTTTGACTTAACACAAGCATTACGTTTTTTCAACAGCGAAAACAGAAAAAACACATATCCATTGAATTTGTTTCTGAACCAAGGATAAGGACAAGTTTCAACAGAATCTAGGGTTCAACAGAATTGAGCATAAGGCATGTTACTTCAAGGAGCATTTCTGTGGAAACCATATTGCACAGTTTTCCTTTTGGACCATGTTTAAATTCCTCTGTCCATTTGGTAGTCTTACCACAACCCCTCCATCTTGCCTAGGAGCAGTGGCCCATTTAACAATACAAGGAAAAAATCATGTTGCACAGTCAACAGTACACTACTGATGGGATAAATGAGAGGTTCATTTCTACTAATATTTCTTTATTCCAGTTAGACTGATACTTAGACATTTTCATATTACTATTTTATTGTCCCTGCTCTCTTCTGGTGGAAAAAGAGCCTCAGACCTCCTGCACAGTCTAATTTCAGCCTAATTGGGACGTGTTCATGTGTGTTTTGGGAGGACAGGTGGTTTCTGTGATGCAGCGCGGTCATTTTTGAGGTGTCCTGGCAAAAGGAGGCACCAGAGGTCCTCCCCTCCCCACCCCCCCATGTTACACCAATGAGATCACTGCCAGGATTATGGGATTATGAAAGTGAGGCTGCTCCCCACTCTGTCCTTCAGTCATTGCCGAATGGACACTGTGCAACCCAAGGAGACCCATATCTATATTATCAGTATTTGTCACCAAAATTATATTTGTGCTCCTCAGTATTACTAACTGAATACTATAGTCACTGTTCAGTATTATTCACCATTAAACTATACTCATCATTCAGTCCAATTCACCAGAATGCTATATGTATTGCCAAGAATATGGTATAGTGGGAAGAGACCAGGCTTGCAAGGGTTTGTAGCCTAAATGTTGCCAGTTTGATTGGCTGGTGGGACACTGCTGTTGCCCCCTTTGGCAAAATTCTTAACCTGACTTGCCTTCAGCTGTATATATGGATAATCTCTAAAATTGTAAACTATATAAGTTGCTCTAAACAAGAGTGTCTACTAAGCAACTCTAACATTAAGAACACAAGGGGAAGCCCAGACTCTACAAAGTGATTAGCTGCTTTTTCACTGCTACTATAGTTGTCTCAATAATCAAAATATTTAAATATTGAATTTGTAGTATTTATTGCTGCAGCTGTTATTACTTGCAGTGCATGAGAAATATAAAGTATAGTTCATTATCATTACTGTAGAAATACATTACTACTGATAAAGGACTAAATTATTCATATATGTCATTATAATGTTCTTACTGCTTTTTCTTATATTTTTTTTGTCACCATTACTAAAAGTGAAGGTATAGCATAGACTGAGAGAGAAGGGGAGAGAGAATCTCAAATAATTCTGCTCAAACTTTGATGACAATGTACAGTAAAGATGAAGCATCTTGTGTGGAGTAGTTTGACAATAAAGTTAGGGCTACTGTTTCTAAACACTCCCGGTATCATGGACAAAGTCCAGCATCTACACGGGGGTATCCTCTTCTATCTGAACCACAGCCCCACTGTTCCAAAGGACCTGTGAGTTGGGGACAAATAACCTAAATGCTCTACTCACAACATAGGAGATTTCAGCCTTGCTCTTTTTTATAGGAAAATACGAGAGTCCTGTGCAATTCAAAGACAAAAAAACAATGAAGTCATTGTCATTCTGTCTATATCAGTATTATAGAACTTAACGTGGGGGTTTTGGTGTGTCACATTAAATATTGAACAAGTTATGCTCAAGGTTTAATTTATTTTCAATATCACAAACAATGGCATTCTATTTTTTTTTCTTCATTTTTTTTGGATTGGATTTATTTTACTAATTTCTCCACTTATTTGTAGCTTCTGTTTCTTGAACTTGAACTGAGCTGCAAATTCTTTCTACATGGTAAAATGACATGGTAGAATGACATGGTTTATGCTACCGGTAGTTAATAATTTGGAACATGCTTGGTTTATTCAACCAATCCTAAATGCTGACCAATCCTGACTCTTCAGTTCTAAATGCTCTTACTTTTCACGATTAACTGTAAGTTTCCATCTTACTTCTTACTCAGCGTCATGACTTTGACAATTGCTGACAGCTGACACTCAGTGTTCACTGCAAACATTCAACAAAATGAAGAACATACTGCTAAGATCAGCTATAATAGAACCTCTTTGTGGTCATGTAT
This sequence comes from Megalops atlanticus, assembly GCA_019176425.1. Classification (NCBI taxonomy): domain Eukaryota; kingdom Metazoa; phylum Chordata; class Actinopteri; order Elopiformes; family Megalopidae; genus Megalops; species Megalops atlanticus. Next base: position 6,265,410 of record CM032898.1, read on the forward strand.
TCTGAATTTGAAACTGTTTAATTGTCTGCTTAATGTTATTATTATTATTATTATTATTATTATTATTATTATTATTATTATTATTATCGTCGTGATCAGTGTTAGTACTAGTAGTACTACTAGAAGTAGTAGCAGTAGCAGTAGTAGCTTTCATATCAGTATTTTTTATATGCCAGTACAGTTTGGGTTTGTGTGCTGCGTTTTAAACATTGATAGACTTGGGAATTCCCTTCGGCCATTGCTTAAAGACGCCTATTCTGAATGCAAGCGCGTTAGAGGTTTTCCCGACAGCGTTGCTGTGATACTACGTGCAGATCCTTGTTCAGTAGGACTAAACTCCGACCTCTCATGACGTGTGGCGGATTTCCAGCTTAGACCTGCGGGAGGTGAAGGGTTTTGAGGGCGCGTACTGTACTCTACTGTACCTATCTCTATTGAACATTTAACCCATTTTTAACAAACTGAAAAAAGGAAATTTCACTCAAAAAAGAACGAAAGTATATTAAACTTTCAACACCACAATGATAGAATTCGAAAATGTTCTACCCCTTTGATATGGTAGACAATTAAATTTTCCAAACAGACTTGCATCTATTATATTATAGGCCACATATGACCATAATCTCCTTTAATACAATTGACTTCACAAGTCCTCAGTTTAGTACTAACCCACCTGTATCCGGATATCTAGTAACAGTCACAGTGCTAATATAACGATAACAACTTATTAGCAATTAATAGTAATAATAACTGTTTCATGGCATGATAAAAACAGATGAATATGCTCTGTCAAACTTTGAGTGCATTCGTCTGGGCACTGGTATTCTACAGCTATTATGAGACACAAACTCACAAACTCCAAACACACGTTCAACACGCCGCTGTCCATTTTCAGGTGCTGAACTGAGCAATTTGCATGTCTGGGTCATTTGTTTACCTTCTCTTCAGAAGGAAAAACTGCACGTGTAGACTGATCTAGAAATGTCATAACAAACACGCACAACGCTAGCGAGCGGGTGAATATAAGCAGTCGAGGCGTGCACAAATATCGTTCCATTTATAGATGAATACTTACTGTTCTCCACAGCCTCTGTCGTTTGACTGTGACCGATGTGGCAGTAACGATTATGTGGGATATGGCAACCATAATTCCAAACACTATGGCCAACAGAGTCCGCACGGGCAGGAGCGAGTAGGCGACAAATGTCACCAGCATGACCTGCCACATTCCTTGCTCCGGGGACGTCGGCGGGTCTGTGCCGTACACGCCGAGAGAGAAAGGACAGCAGAGGAACGAAAAGGTGAAGCCGAATAGCAGAGTCAGGTTAACGATCTGCTGGAGTTGTGTCACTTGGAGGTACTTGACATTCGTGACGATGAAGAGAGAGACGAATATGATGCAGTGCACCGGATGGGACCCCTTGGAGATGGTCAGGCTGGGACTGGACATTAGCTCCACTCCGGCCAAAGTTGATGCCATGATGATCAAAACCGCCAGAGCTTTCAGGGTGGAGGTCTGCTCCAGCTTCAGGTTGTAATTTTGGAAGAGCGATTCCAGCTCCTTGCAGTCAAACTCGTCCTCGCAGGCGATGGCATTCAATGGGATTCCAGGTGGACAGTGGCCTTTCTTCCTCCGGGTTTTGACTTTCTGAAACGGAATTTCCTCCATGTCAGGGCCATTCATAAACCTAAATTAATTCGCTTCCCGTCTCCGTGGTTTACAGTCACATCAAAGCCGCTGTTAACACGCAGCCGGTTACAACGAAGCGTCCTAAATATTACCGGCTGGAAGAATGACCGCGCTGTTCCGGAGACGCGAGGATAATCTCCTGCTACTCTCACCATCCACAGGTTGATATCTGTTGTTTACAGTGAAATGTAACCAAGGAGACACGCAAGCTTCGTTTTCCCCTCATGGAAGACGCTAAAAAGGGTACCGTCTACTGGTTCTTGTCTCACTTACTTCCACAAGTAGGTTAAGATACTGTACAGCAGAGGAGACGGCGATCCTATTCGATAGACACCAGCATTTCGCCGGGCTCAGATTGGATCACGCCTGCGCAATATGAGCTTGAGACACAAGGCACGTCTCGGTAGCTGAGAAGATTGACAAGACAATACAAAGATTTGACAGGAGCCACCTTTGGGGATTCTGTCCACTCAGAGGAGTGAGAACGAAATGCTGCGATTTTGTTATCATTGTAACCTAGGACCGATATAAACTGTACTTCTATGTTCAAGATAAGTAGAAGTTACATATGCTGTGATGAATTGATATCGTAGTTCCGTCGGTATGATTTTAGATTTCAAAATAAAGCAGCAACAGCTTTTGAGGATGTTGTTCTGTTCCTGACATCGCTGCCCATATAACGACTGCACAATTACGCATATACGCCCGCACAAATACACATACAGGTACATAGGCACACCGGGAGACAGAGAGAAAGTGAGAGATAGAAATGCCCGCACGCAGCACACACACACACACACACACACACACACACACACACACACACACACACACACACACACACACACAAACGTGGTCAAAAAAGAAAAATGGGGCATTAAACGAGAATTCAAATGGAATGGATTGTGGATTAAAAAAAACCGAATCAATTAAAATCCGGCACCTGGTATCTACTCAGCATCACGCGTTACATTTATGTAAGGGGGAAACGGGTTTTTTTTTTTCCATTCTGTGGTGACACCATACGCTTTTAATTAACAGGTTCGCGTTCCATGGCTTGCATATCCGGGTTCACAATCTGCATAAGTCTATTTAATGCCATTTAGCGCACAGCTTAATTGCTTCTATAAATAAATGAGCTGTTGCTCGAGCTTAGCAGAGCTGTCAGACTCCCTCATGCAGGTTCAGAATGTTTACATATCCATTAAGGCTACATCAGCTCGATTGACTAGATCATATTTTATTTTAAACATTACAAGCACAAATCGAAGCTGAAGATAGCTGGAGAGAAAGGTGTTTGTGGATAATGTAAAAAAGAGATTAACGACTTTCATAGTACATTAAGCAAACTGGGAGCCTTCTACTTTTAAATGACGGCTCCTCAGAACATAATTTTTTATGTCAGAGGGAAAATTTCATTAGGCTGTTATATTTGACGAATGCCACGCAAGGACAATTCCACACCTGCTCACTTGGTTTCAACACAGATCACACATTTTCACTTTGAAAACACTGATACTCTCTCTTTGCAAGAAAACACTCTATGTGAGCATATAATAATAGTTATTATCGTACGCAGTAACTGTAGTAGTAGCTAGTAACTGGATTTGAGTAGATTGGAATACCTCTGTTTTTGTTTACTTCGCTATGAAACTGTTCATGGTAACTGTAAAATATCCAGCTGTATAAATAGATAACTTGTTACAGTGCTTCATAAAAGACTTTGAATAAATGTATAAATGTAAACTGTTAGGTCAAAAGACTTTGCATGACTGCACGTACAACGTGAACCTGTTTTTTCGTTAATGTGTCTTGGGGTTTCATTGGATTTATACGTGTAACATCGCAACACATTTACTCACGACTGTGTGTTAATTTTAATAGATGCAGAGCTCAGATGAACCTGCGTATGAGATTGTTTGTTTGTTTTAAAATATTCATCAACATAAATACGAATGCTATGTATGTATATATATATATATATATATATATATATATATATATATATATAATGTATGTGTGTGTATGTATATATGTTGCAATTTATATATAATATGGTGTCAGTATCTTCACTGCCTATGTACTGTGATAAACCATGAAAAAGTATTCAAACAAGTTGTTCAAATTAAAATAATACACTTCAGCTACAATATTTATTACCTTTACAGTGCCTGTGTATTATTGCTTTGCTCCCAACTTCCATAGCACTCTTTTCCACACAGATTAAAGCCGAATTTGTCAATCTGTAACATTTTCAGCATAATTTGATTGCTGAAGTACAGGATGTCAATGTCAGTGTGGTAAGGGCTGAGTTCAGTTTCGCCACTTTTGCAACTGCAATACATGGCGAAACGTTCTGGGGAAAAAAAACACACACACACACACACAATTGGCTAATCGCGCTAAAGGCAAAGGCGCAGCAGGTCTCATGCACAGACTTGCTTTTTTCTTGTCTTGACTCCAGGGGGTGACATCACCGTGGTTCATTCGCGTGCAGTGCGCGCAGTAATACTGGCATATGAGCTATCTAGTTCACGCTGAGAAAAATCGAATAACAATTTGCGAAGAAAACAATGGACGCTGGGTGCCACTTGTGAAATGTGTAGTAAGATTACTTTTATTAACCGACAAATTTACCGATATATTTTCTAGAGCCCGAGGGAAAAAAGTGTAGTTCCCTTGCGCATTTCTGGTGGCCCATCGCTATTTCTTTTATTAGGCTACACTAACGTCCAGTCTTCTTCCCCGGAGGAAGAAAGCGATAGCGCAGAGCAACACTAATGTGGTTTATGAACCTTTGTGAAGAGTTTAACAGGGTCTGACCATGGAATGTCACTCATGAGTCGTGGTGAGTTGATTAGGCCTTTATAATGGCACGTCTAGTTTCCGTAGGCGTAGAAAACTCCGAACCTCACAAGTTCAATAGAGGATGAACACTGAAAAGCAGTCATGAAATTTCTCCCCAGGTATCTGTAACATTTAACAACTGCTCAACGAGGGGAAAAAAACAAGATAAATACAGAGGGCTAACTCGGCTGGCAATCAATAAACTCGTTTGATGAAAAAAACACTGTTTACGCAAGGGACACAACCAGGATAAGAACCGTCAGATAGGCCTGGCTTCGTTTCTTCTTCAGTTTATTTCAAAAAGCCTTCTTCCCCCCTCGACAGGGACCCACTGGGAATAGCACTCGGAAAAAGGAGCGCATTTGATAGGCCCGTAACGCTGGGCAAACAGAGGGGGTCTAAAAGCAATCTTGGAGGCAGGAGTGATACAAGACAAACATACGAATGAGCAATGCGACCGGAAATAAAACTGACACGCCACCTGACAGGAAATAAAAATAGATCAATCAATCGTTTTGTTTGGTAACCCGTTACGTGAACATGGTATCCCTAACATCTTGAGCGTGACATATCAGGCAATGGTTCCAAAATGTGGACTGCGTTTAAGGAGCTCCAACCAAACCTTTTTCCTGTGATATTTTGTATCGTATGTAGTACTCCTTTCATTTGCACAGTTTGGAAGAAATATATTAGCATGTCGTGATAAGTAGGTATAAATTCAAAGTCTCGAGGATTCTGTCAAAACCAGTGACAAAAAATGTAGCAAGAGAACGTTGTCACAACATAAAGGGCTTACAAGAACACTGAAATGTAAGCTTTCCTCTTTGAGTACACCTTCAAACCCTTCAGTGGTTTGAAAGGAAACTAAGAAAGAAGGAAAATAGGATTCAGCATTTCTCTTTCCTTTTCATGGTACTGTAAACAGCCACATCATACTTTTTTCCAACCAGCTGCAGGCATCGGTTTGCTTCTTAATGAATCCTTTTTTTTAACTGGGCGTGTTGCCTTAGTTTGCTTTCCGCTGTTGATACGTTGTTTTATTAGCGCGTGAACTTTGCAGTGAATAGCCCATGTGACATCTCCTTGCTCTGGAACATCCAGCTGCCTCCGAGCTGCGAGAGGGGCCACGTTTCCATGGTAACGGAGACCGGGAGCCCGCAGCCACAGCTGATGTGCCAGGACCCAGGACGAAATGTCTTTTTTTTTTTTTTTTTCTTTGGAGATTGGGGATTGGTGGCTTTCCAGATTGGTATCCTAACACCTTCCCCCCACCTCACTACCACCACCTTACCTGGTGTTCCTACTTCGTGCCAGCACAGCAAATGACACATTTCACAGAGTTGTAAATAACAGCCCAAAGGCTTTTTTCAAGAGTATCATTATATTATTTTTTTAAACATATGACTAAATAGACACAGTAAGTCTATTAAGTACACGCTGTTTTTATAAATTAAATACGTGAATTTATTTGTTGAACAGAATGACATCCATGAGTCACCATGAAATATATTTACCAAATGAAATGAAAGTATTATAGTAAATTTCTTAAGTATAGGTATTTGGGATGTGGGGACTCTCAGTAAAGATGCTTATGTCATGATGAAGACACTGCTTCAGGGGTTTCTGGGCAGCAGTGCAGCACAGTGATTAGGGAAGTGTAGGGAAGTGGTTAGGGACTTGTAACTGAAAGGCTGTACCCTTGGGCAAATATCCAGCTGTATAAATGGATAACATTGTAAAACCCTGTAATTTATGTAAGCTGCTCTGGATAAGATACTGTATATGTATACTGCCAATGCTGTAATGTAATGTAATAATGGGTTTGGGCAGTGGATGATCTGTGGGACTTTGAGGTAGGAGAGGAGAGGGGACACCCCTGGAGGTAAGGTCACAGGGCCTTCGTGTGGCACATATACTTACCCGGCACCTCATGTTGGGTTTGTCACTTTGGGCTCTCTGCTCGTTTCATGCCTGTGACACAGCTGTGACCACAGACAGGCTTTGCGGTGATGTTGTGAATGGAGGTAAAGGGGCCGTGTGGGTCTCATGTTTCTTTTTTCTCTTTATGACAGTGCCTTGTATTGAAAAACATTACTGATTCTCTACAGCTTGCCTGTGTCAAATTAAAATCAAAAGATATAGAATACACGCTGAACAGTATGAGGAAACAGCATTTCTGTCTCAGGTAATTTGTACTAGAGCTTTTATCATGCTTAAGAGCTAGGACAGGGCTTTATGAAGAGATGTTTCTGTTAGCCAAGCCTCAAGGAACACCACACACATCCAAAGGGTTCGGTTTGTTCACGTCTTCCTGTTACACCCGGGCACATCTGAAAACCGGCCTCTCCTCACTGTCTGTTATGATTCAAACCAAAGAGGCAAAGAGGGATACTGGGAAGTGGGTGTATTTTGCATAATGACAAATCAGGATGTTTTCGTTCTTTCCATAAATAAACAGTACTTCAGTGAAATGTCATTCTGTTACTTGCAATAATACTACATGACATGACATTATATTACTGGTATTAAGCAGACGCTCTTATCCAGAGTGATGTACATCAGTTACAATTTCAACATTGTTATCAATTTATCCAGCTGGATATTGTACTGAGGTAACTCTGGGTTAAGTACCTTGCCCAAGGGTACAGCAGCAGTGCCCCAGTGGGGAATCAAACCAGCAACCTTTCAGTTATGAGTCCTGTGTTATTTGCAACATTACTGAGCTTTGTGACAATTTCCATTGGAAAAAATGGGCTATAACTAATAAAATTTGACCAATTCATTGAAGGGATCAAAAAGAACAGCAGCTGCCATTCTTGCTGCCTTATAAGAAGCAGGAGGTTAAAGTTGCAGTGGTATGATTTTCTACTCCTCTCACATGGGTGAGAACAGGAGCTACATGAGCTGCAATATCTGTCCTTACCTGTTTTTTTATTACAGCCAAAGAGGGACACGAACACAGGGACTGACCACATTCACATCCACTCCCAACGCTAAATTAAATGACTGAAAAATCCCAGTTTACTCAGTTTCTGGAAGCTAGCTGTCACACAGTCAATTTTAAATAGCATACGCGCACAAATGACATTGGCTGCAAAGGCACTGAAGTGCTATTTTGTCTCACCTTATAAAAGGTGAGCACATAGTGATAGACTGAACGGCAGAATGACCTTTGACCCTGCTGCACAGGTGTAGCAGTGGAAAAGCACAGAAAACACAAATCGGCACCTTGACCGGTGCTACGCCAACACACTGCGTTCCACATATGCCTGAATGTGGCCAGTGAAAATTAAGCATAAAGCCCTTTTGTTGTTGTAACATGTTAGCTGCTGTATCTAAAGCATCTATCTCATAACATCCACATTACTGATTCCTATAGATTAGCCCTCCTTCAGGATAAAGGATGCCTTAGTCCAGCAATCTCTCTGTGTGGCAAAAGGAGAAAATGTCCTATTATTTGTGTGGCACATTAAGAGAGAAGGGATAAGAAATGCTTCTTCCTCTCTCAATTGTAATTGCTGTGGGGCAGGGAACCTTTAACTTTCTAAATATGCTTTCATCCGTTTTATAACACTTATGAACATACTTACTATGGGCACAGAGAGAGTATACACCATGAAGCTCTCTTTCTGCATAATATTTTCTGATTATGGCTTTAGGGCTGAATACATATGTGCCTATTTGTATTCAGTATTCAGAATCAAAGCCGAGCAAAAACAATGTGGAAAAAAAAGAGGATGCCCAATGCCTTGTGCTCTATGACACGGTTCGATATTTCCTCCCCGTCAAAAACGCTTGCATTGCTCTGTGACCCACATTGCTCCGGCAACACTCCGATATCGCCGTTTCATCCCGATCTCAGGACACGAAAGTGGGGCACAGCCAAATTTGACACGCTGCACCAGCTCAAATCCTGGGGCACCTCCGAAAATGGCTTCGCTCTGACAGCTGAGACAGACCCTCCCAGACGGCTGCAGCCGAGAAGGCTTCCCAAGGGTCAATAAATGTTGATTAATATGTAACTAATACATTTACATGTACTGTAGCTGACACTGAAATCGCTTATTATTAATGGGCCAAGAATTACATTGCCACTTTCTGTTATAACTGGTAGCTGATTAAGGGCGTGCTTTCTATTTTTATCTTGGAATGCACGCTGGAGAAGTACCAGAACGGTGTAGAAAATTTTATAGTAACAGTGCACCGATGTCTGTACCTGTAGATAAGGATTTTATCAAAGCCCCAGAGCTCAGGTGGATGCTGCTCAGCTAAACTCCCTCAGTCATTATTGCGCCGTGGAATTTAACTGCTGGATACAGTCATTATTCAGTCAATTTTGCCATCTGATGATTCTGTCATAGATGGATGTGTTGACATGACTCTCTCATTTCTCCAGTCTCCTCCTGAGCCCTCATTGCAATTGAGTGAAAATATTCGCTGTGTTATACAGCACACAAGAGCATTGAAGGCTGTAAAACTAAACAGTGTGGCCAAGGTGAACCAGTCAAAAGAAACGTTTCTCTGACACTGAAACCTTTCTTCAGGTCACTGATGTGAAATGTATGGATGAAAATATTCGTACCATCCTATAACACAGACGCTTACATTTGCTTACACATGATTGCATGTGATAGACACATGCAAAATGTGTGGCCTCCACAACTCAAATATCTGCAAGATGCATTAAGGATTTCCAATCAGTTTATAGGTACATAAGGCTTAGAGACTTACATTGGTCATAGAGGCCAATGCAACACCTTTTGTTGCTTGCGACCTCTACTTTATTCTTGTTAAACTGGTTAAACTAAATAAATACCGGTTTCGTGTGTCGCATTTAAGCACTCATTCCATTTCAATAGATATATAGACCTCAAATATGATAGTAGGATGTTTTTAAGGAAGGTATTTCCAAATATTGTTATATATTGAATTAGTGTCTACTGATACACAATAGAGAATGTTTGCAATAATTGTGCTAGAGAAACATTTGTTAGTTGAATTATTTGAGTGGAGACCTAAACTGTAGAGAGATTTATAACAGTATTATAGCAACAAGGGCACTGACAGCTAAAAAACTGCACCTTTCACCGATATTAATAGAGTAAGTATGCTCAATATTTTTCAGAACACTTCTCCATCTCCCGGTTTATGGACTTTGAACAATGTTGTGGGCCGACTGTTATTTTTTGCAAAGTTAACAACGCTCTGGGCTATTCCTTGCAGATTTGCTGGTCCGGTGCTTGAAATAGCCCGCGGATGAAAGGCTCTCTGTTAAGCATTATCCTTCACCTTTGATTGCTTCAGGTGTCGGTGAGAGCTGACACTCGCCCTGCCCTCATCTGTGGAGAACAAAGACAGGCAGGATGGGACCTGATACGCACTGAACCGTGAGTCAAGGGCATCTGACAAGCAAAGAGCATCCCATTTCCCCACACGCCTCCCTCGCTAACTAAAGAGGCCGTCCCGTTGACCCCGCACGCTCTCTGACCGAGCGCTGCCTCTCCACAAGCCACACACATGTACACGCGTGCAGATATGCACACGTACAAGCACACACACATACGCGCACACGCGCACACATATACATACACACACAATCCACCCAGCTTTCTCTGCTTCTCTCGCTCATTGACATACCTGTGCACACACACAGACTGCCTCTCTCTGTCTCTCTCTCTCTCTCTCTCACACACACACACACACACACATGCACACAACCTCTTCTCTCTCTGTATTATACACATACACAAACTCACAATATTTCTTTATCTCTCTGTCTCACACACACACAAACACATACTCGCACAAAATGAAAAAGACATATGTTACTATCAAACATCAAGATTTCATATGCTGCATATTACTGCAAGGTGACAAATATTGCAAAATGTATTTTCAATATATGCATAAAGTCTAAGACATGATAATGGTGACCATCAAGTATGGAAATATGCAAATACATTAAAATATGATGGAAATAGATGTGATATTTTAATATGTGTTATTTCAGACATTTCAGATATCACATTTTAGCTTATTTTAATCCCTGGAGGAGAAAACAACACAAAATGTTTATTATAAATCTGACACTTTAGCAATAGACACAACTTTTGAAAGGCCTTTGAGTGTTGCTGACCTGTGTTGGTGAGCTGTTAACACAGAGTAAACTCACTTAGCTGTGAGCTGAATGACACCTATACACCACGTTTAACAGTTAAAGCATCACGGTCTTTCAGCAACAGCTAACAGATGCTTAACAGGGCATTAATAACATGGGGCCAGACAAAAGTACATTAACGTTTTACAATTAAGTTGTTGTCATTGTGATAACTATTGTGATAACTAACTATGTTTACTAATTTAATCAACGTGTTTAACTAAAGTCCTCGCCACAGTTTTGCCCCCCACAAAAAAGAGTGCAGAGGAGCATACTATTCTCAAAATAAAGTGAAAAAGGGAAACTCCTTGACATTTTTAGGGGTCTGATGCAGTTGAAGAAAGAGGTAACTGAGCACCTACAGAAGCAACAATGGATGTGCACTCTATACTGTCACAGCTGAAAGGATGACTGAGTGCCAACCAGTTTATTACACACTCATGGGCTCCATCGGTATCTTTTATTAGGGGGGTTGATGACATAATTAGAGGCAATTAAGGCACTCCAGTGCATTGTAAAAGCAACACTGTTAGCTGTTGTGTTAAGAGTGTAAACTCTGAGGGTTCTCTCAGCAGTGTTCCTCAAAACACTTCATCAGATCTCTCAGGATAACTCCAGATATGGAGAAAATGATGAGCCCAGCTTTGGTTGCTGTGGTCAAATTCAGACTCGTAGGAAAATTAAACATTGAATTGACTTTACTAGGGCAAAAGAGGCTTTGAAGAGCATATGTACCCTGCAATCAGTAAAGGTGCTTTGACCCATAAAGCTAAGTATGTCAAAGACTGTGAGCAAGGTTTTACCAGTTAGCTTACCAGCCCCACTGTGCCTGAAGATGGTTTGACTGGTGGTTGGTTCCAGCCCAGCAGCTTTTCAATCCTACAGTGTGAGAATGGTTCAACCCATCAGTCAGACCCACCCCTACTAAGTACGAATGTGGTTTGTCCCGTCTGGTTTGGGTCAGCAAGAGCAAAGGTGCCTCCTGACCCTGTTCCTGAGATGGAGCGATTAATGTTTAATTGCTTTTAATCAAGTTAGGAGGGACTCCCGCCGATTAGTCTCCCCCCAAATCCACAGAGCAACCTTTGATGTCGGCGATGCAGCGTTCTCTCCTAAATGAACGCGGTGGCTTTAATGTCACTTTTAATTGTAGAGTGGCCACCAGCCTGTGACACACAGGAGAATCTGGCAGCCCCTGATCTCAAGGTCTGTCTGTGCCAGAGCTGACACAGTGTAAGAAAAATGCGTTGTGTGGGACAGGGTGTGTGAGGGATACAGAGCAGATGTACCCTCCTGTCTAGTGTCTCCTGTCTCCTGTCCCTGTTCACAGATGGCTTGTTCTTCAGCACACACATGCATACTATGAACACTTTCAAGAATGCAGGGCATTTTATCGTTTAAGAATGCACATTTAAGGCTCGATTTTGATGTTGTGCAGCAAGGAAACGCTGTCTGCAGTGCTGGAAAACATTGTCCTTGCAGTTATTTTCTCAGTTATTTGTAGTCTTTAGGATGCATTTGATGCCTGCGGGATGCACAGTGGTCAGACAATTTAGCGAGGGGCTGTGAATATTTGGGGAGCAGTGGTATTTTGGGCACAACACAATAGGCATGTTTGTGCTTTTCCTGACACCACCTGAGCACTGGCGAAAAGCCCAGCGCAGTGTCTGCTCTAAACATTTGACAGGGAACGATGTCAACGATAGCAGCTCATCAAAAGTTTTTCAGTCACAAGGGATTCCACGGACTAAGGCATCAAAGCAGGCTTAGGAACACTGAGCGCTTTTTCTGCGCATCCGATTTTACACAGATTCTAGTTTTCAATGTTCAAAGTTAATCCACACATGCATATATCTCTTAAAAAAGGAGGTGTTAAGTTGCATACTCTGAATATATTTCTTTTACCCTGGAAAGCCAACAGCCTGCCTGCTGATACACATTCTCTCAGAGTTTAATTACAGACTCTTGTCCTCGTTGTGGAACTCATCCACAAGACACTCACAACTTAATGAAATCTGTTAACATTTCTTATATAAAGTAAGACGGAAAAAAGCCACATCTTCCCCATGCTTCCAATCTATCTAAACACCTTTAAACCCATTGTGTTAGAGTCTGCATCATGCTTCATGCATTGTAAAAATACCTACAGTTGTACAGACTCACCTCTTTTGACCTGCACTGTCCTTCTGCATTGCATAAAATAACTTTTTCACATTAAAATCAAGCCCTCAGTATCTGTCTTTTTGAGATGAACCGCTAAAGAATTTGCAGACAAACTGCAGCAGGTTAGAGAACATTAGGCAGTTATTTTAAACAGTGGTAATGTAGGGTTTTGTACTGCATTTATGTATGAATTTGCACATACTATATATGTATGCAGAATGTGTATGCATGTGTGCACAAATGTGAGCGCAGTGCACTGCACTGTATATCAAAGGGAATGCAGATATAGCCCTACAGGGGTTATCTCTGTTCCTAATCCGCCAGCTTCAGGGGTAAACAAGAGGCAAGGCTGTAGCTGGAGCATCTATGGACTATTATTATTTATTTTGTGTCTATTCGGTATCATTTAATACTTTCTAAAGGGTGCGCTAACAATAATTTATTCAATGAGGGCTCTATCATATCTTCCGACTTTAATGGAACAAACGTCATACCTTTAATTTCTTCACAATTCTCTAGAAAATGGAACTGTCTGTAGAAACAGGATTGCTACAGTCCAGCAAAAGATTTCTCATATTTTGACCCTGAGGTCAAATGAAGGATTGACCCATTGAAGCCTAGTGGTACAATGTCTTGGGGTGGTCACAGTTCAAATACAATAATGAGACATGAAAACAGAGCGCAATTAACATTGACATAACTGGGGTGAGAAGAGTTCTGAAGAAGTGGACCTAAAGTAAATACAAAAAAGACAGTCTGAAAATAATGTTAAAATTATCAAAATCTTGTGAAAATAAAATATCCCTATAAACTTACTGTCCTGATGTTACATATTACACGTTTAAATATTATTCATTTTTAGCCAGATGTACTGAAGCCATTCAGGTTAAATTCAGTGCTTAAAGACATAATGGCAGTGTTTCAAACCCTGTAATACCAAGTCAAGTTCCCTAACCTCTGAAAAACACTGCTGATCACTCATGTATCTTACACAACACAATGTCTATGGTCTTCTCTGCTGAAGCTGATATCAATAAAAACACACTTTCAATGGAAAATAAACTGTCTGCTTGTATCCAAACACAAAAGTCAGAGGCTGGAAACAGATACTGATGGATTACGTCAACACTGCCTTAATGAAACTGGGAAGACCAACTAAGGACTGCAGCTAAAGTAATCTGCAAACAGCAGATGTTGGCAGCGGTTAAAGTTTGATTAGCAGAACTCATTAGATTCTCCTCTCATGACCGTGGCCGTGTTGGAGACAGCACTTGAACTCTCTGCCACACTGAAACACACATACTTCATATCCTTGTGCCTTGTTGCTTCGAGTATCATGGATGCTAAATGCACTTTCCAAATCCCCTGGCTGACACCAATGTCTCAATGTTTTTCAGATTCTGTGTTTCTGACCATCACTAGCTCCAAACATTTCGAAACAGCCAAATCCACTGATATTAAAAGTATGGAACTATGGAACTATTCTGCTTCCAGATATGGTAACTTAATCACATAAATCAACTCCTTGTGGAATAAAAAAAGTACCATACCATAAGTACCATACATGAATTGGTTTGTAACTACATACAAAATCTTTCAACTACCTTTACTGCCCAGCAGTTTACAAAGCAGAAACACCAGAAAATATTACTATACAGATAAGAATATTTGGAAACAAAAGCTTGAAAAATTGTGAATGAGGTAAATGAATAATTTGACAAGATTATTGTGAATTTTTTTTTCCAATTTCTAATCAAAGTCACAAGGACATTCATTTATTCTGAACTGCAGTACTGCTGAACTTACACACAACTGAGATTTGGCAGCCCAGCCAAGGACAGTGATCTGAGGGGACTGAATTTATATCTGCTCCAATGTTGAACAAGCCCACTGAACCACCATATATTCAACAGCTGCCTAAAACCCTTCAAAACCTACCAAAGTACTATAAGCACTCAGCCATGTATTTTCAGGTATTGTATCAGTTATTTTTTAAATCAAATTTTTTTTGTCATGTCTCTTCTGATGTTGAGAAGTATTTAGTATTATTGTGCTCTTTACATTCATGATTATGATCATGGTTATGATTGTGATTATGCCTGATCATTTATTTGCCCAGCAAATTCACATGTGAACGAGTTGCAAAGCTTAACAGTTGCAAAGTTTTACATATTATGTGGTTCCACAGCAGTTTAAGTTACATAGCTTATTGCACAAGGATAAAATGGCAACGTCCATCTGGAATGTGACCCTGCAAGAGGGTGTTGGAGTTCGTACCCAGGGTACCAGAGTGCCACCCGAAAGGGCTTTAATTGCTTTTAAATGGCCTGTATTAATCTCTGGTCCTCTCTCCCCCACGCGAGCTGTCACAGAGTCGTGACGGACATGGAAACGGAGCAGTGGGGGGGGACACTCCGGCCATGGCTCTCAGTCCCAGAGACAGGTGAGCTGTCCATCACTCAGAGCTGCCGTGGAAACGCCTGTCAGTCCGGTATGGGGCTTTCAGACGGAACGAGCTGATTGGCTCTGCTGATTCCGGGGCAGAATGTGTCATTCTTTGTCTTATGGGTTCTTTTTACTCCAGTTACTTTCTTCATCATAATATTTGATTGCCATTTATCTCCTTAAACATTGTTATGCAATACGATTTCATCTTTTTTTAATCTACATGACGTTTTAAGGGGCTGGCCTTGATGTTAGCTCACTGTAGCAGGTGACGCGCTGGATAACTCTAATATCCTTCAGAATCTCACACCTCTCTTTAAAAAGAAAATTACAAAACCATAAATCCCAAAAATTACAGGCTTGCAAGTTCAAATCAGTAAGGTTCTTTTTTGCTTATCTGTTTACAGTGTCAGCTTTGCTAATGAAGGTGGTGTTGTGGTGATGAGAAAATTCAACTGAATTCAACTAAAGGGCAAGGCCTTGCAAGCATTATTTGAGATAATAATTCCCAAGCCCAGTACAAAATTAAAGCAGAAAGTATGCATGCATGAATCATTGGTTTTTATCTTGCAAAAAAACATTATCTTTGGAAATCTTTTGTTAAAATGGTTAACTTTAACTGGTCTCCTGAACAGATGCAGGGGAACAACCATGCAGATAATAATGAATCAGGATTGCAACATGTGCACTACTCCCATATCTGCAATCTGGTTACAGCGCATATTAAATTATTAATCATATTTTACAAGCAAACTACATAACACCCACTCCCCCTCAAGGTGGTCATTTTTCATCCGGAAACATAATTAGAGTTTTGTGTCAGAACATCGCCCTCAGCTGTAAATGCAGGGACTTTTGTCAATGGAGGCTGTGGAAAAGCAATGTAAATGATCAAATCCAAGACTAGGAGCCTGAGGTTCTCTTACACTGTGTCTATATTTATTACAACCCCAGCCAGGCAGTCCTGTTTCAGTGGAAACAAGTTTCAGTGCGATGTTATAATAACCGAAAGGTGACCCATTTTAGATGCCTTCTTGTTGTCCACACATGACCTTTCTGGCATAAAAAACATTTACATGCTTTTTTTACATGCTGTGATGGTGATCATTTTAATGACTACCAGACAAAGAATGTCTCAGCTTTTTTGTTACTCTGTCAGGCATATGTAATCATATTTCTTTGCCATCAGTACTAAATATAAGTAGTTACTCACTTCATCATAACATTATTTTCATTGTTATTTATGTCCTTAAACACTATTGTGCAAGACGGTTTCATCTTTTTTTACATCATTTTGAACAGTAGCTACATGATGTTTTAAGGGGCTGGCCTTGCTATTAGCTTACTGCTACAGGTAGAGTGCTGGATAGCTTACTCCTCTAATATCCCTCTATATCTCACACTTGTCTTTACGGCAATTTGAAAAGCAAAAAAACAAAACCACTCTTGTGAAGAGCTAATTAAAGTTGTAATAGCCACCCAGAAACTGAGAAGCCATATCATTCATCAAACAAATTAAGTTGGACAACAGTTACTTTTCTATCAAAGTGATACAATTACATTTGAGGACATTTCCACATTGTTTCATTCTATAAATGAAGTATAAAATACTTTGAGTTTTTCCTTACATATGTATTCTGTGTCACAAATACTCTATATGATTGCTGCATTCATTTATGTGTGTAATATATACGTATACATATTCCTTAATCAAATCTGAATGTGTAAACATGCTGTAGCGGTAATACAAAATAACCGTCCACTACATCAAACACAAGAAACACGGGAATTCTACACTTCAATCAGTGTGGGATTCCCAGGGCTCAGATTGGGAAAATGCATGGGCTCCTGTTGCCTGTTCATTGCATTCTTCATGGGAGCCAAACTGCCCATTTGAAAGATGTACTGCAATATGCAGGTAATGAAGAAAACAGGAAAACATCCCAAACTCAGGAAGATGAAGAGAGATCAATCATTCCGAGGGGTTACAGGGTCAGGGTGCTGATAACTCACTGAGGGAAGAGGATATATATAACATACACTGTGTGTGTGTGCGTGCCTGTGTGTGTATAAGTGCTTGTGAATGTGTGTGTGTGTGTCTGTGTGTGTAAGTGGTTATCCATGTGTGTGTGTCTGTGTATATAAGTGTATAAATGCTTGTGCATGCGTGTGTGTATTTGTGTATATGTGTAAGTGCTTGTGCATGTGTGTGTGTGTGCCTGTGTGTGTATAAGTGCTTGTGATTGTGTGTGTGTCTGTGTGTGTAAGTGGTTGTCAATGTGTGTGTGTTTGTGTTGCTACCCTCCCTGCATTTCGTCCTTGGTTTAAAACTCCAGGCCCATCCCATCCACATCAAAGACCTGCTCCTACATCCACTGGAGTGTGCAATTAATGATAATGACCACTGGACTGGAGCAAATGTAACATTCTCTCACGCTGTTTTTTAAAAGACACATTTAAATGATTTATCCTCAAAGGCTAACTTAGATCAGAGAGCTCCGTTAGTCCTTTTTAATAGAGCTTTTAATGGGAGGTACTAGACTTTTTAAAAGACTGTTTACTATGCAATACTTCAAATCATTCAGTGGGAGGTTCACAAAAGCATGTGGAGCTGTCCACTCAATACAACCTTGAAGGCATGCAACTACAACCCAGAAAAGGAACCAGGAAACCA
Source organism: Megalops atlanticus (assembly GCA_019176425.1). Taxonomy (NCBI): domain Eukaryota; kingdom Metazoa; phylum Chordata; class Actinopteri; order Elopiformes; family Megalopidae; genus Megalops; species Megalops atlanticus. Next base: position 6,283,386 of record CM032898.1, read on the forward strand.
TGGAGAATAGTGCATCCCTCTCTCTTCCTGTTAAACTGCCTCCCTGTATTCACTCCAAATTAAGGGTCATGTGCTCTAAGATAAAAAGTTTTCAATGGGAAATCCCTTCTACACAAGCTGTTCTGCCCCTCTAATCCACACCCTTTCCCACACACAACAAGCCATGCCCCTCTTAAATTGGTGGACCAATATGGAGCAGCCTCTTTAGGTCAAGCTGACCAATGTCCCAGTGTTATGACGGGGATGCTGTAGACAGGTCTTTTTGTGGACAAGTTGTTTATCCATAAGGACTTACATAGTTTACAATCTTTACACATTACCCATTTAAACAGCAGGATATGTACAGAGTCAATCTGGTTAAGCACCTAACAGCAGCGCCTCACCAGGGAATCAAACTGGTAGCCTGTAGGATACAAGCCCTGCTCCTTACCACCATACCACACTGCTGCCCTCATTACATAACCATCCCCTTCCTTAACTGGCCACATTTGCTATATCTCCACCCCAGGTAAAAAGGCATTGATGTTCTCATGCAAAGAACAGGGTGCAACCCAGCGGTGACTGTGGAGTCACTGTAAAACATTATGAGATCACAGAAGCGCCCTATATAGATGCAATCCATTATTATATTCAATATCATTACACACCCCCTCTGCCCCCCTCCTCCTATTGTACACCACACCCCCCACAATAAATAACACTCCTCATACTACGCACAACCTTACACACATTAGTACATGCACCTTCCATCTCTCTCCGTACATGCATACACACATCAAACCACACAACTCCATATTATAGGTTATGTATGAGGAGCAAACCACACCCATCATGGGCTAGGTTTGCCCCTCCCCTCTTTGTATAGGCCACACCTTTATAGCTAAATGTCTCTCTCCCCTCAGTCTATGCCCCCCCCCTCCAGCCAGGTCTAAGTGAAATCGTTCCACAACAGTAATCAAAGTGTTTGTCTCGCTGCTTGTCTCTCCAGTCTGCCTCTCTGGGCACCCATGTGGACTGAGGCACGGCACCATGGCATTTCCTTATTTGGGCAAAAGGAAAAAAAAAGAAAAAAATATTTCCTCTTTCCTTTCTCCACCGCAACGCTGCAATAACAAACGCTGATCCGAAGCAGCGGTTTTGACTGTGAGACAGCGATGCTGATTAATATTCTCAGATTTGTGTTTGTACTTTTTTTCCCCCCCGTTCTCTCTCTCTCTGTCCATCCAGCTCACAGCATGGGTTGCTGCTGTTATTTTTTGTTATGGGAGTGATGAGACTGTAAACAGTGACACTAAAGAGCTTAGGCCAGCTAAAAATAGCCAGAGCTTTGCCTCAGAAATAAAATTTCTCTTGACAAGCAGGGGATTAGTGCTTCCCTGGAGGATTTTCAGTGCAAACGCCCAATCTGTGGGATTGGGCCACTGCCCAGCTGGAGCTGTCTTAATTCAGTGTGTTCAGCCTCAACCAGGCTCATCTAGAGGACCTTAACACAGTGTGTTCAGTGTTAACCAGACTCGTCTTCAGTACCTTAGCTCATTGTGTTCAGTCTCAACCAGAATCAGCTTTAGTGTCTTAATACAATCTGTTCAGTTTTAAGCAGACTTTAGTTGAAACCAAAACACATACGCATGAACACACATTCACACACTAAATAACAATAATGCACAATCATACACACACCGTGCACAACATACACATGCACAGATACACACTGCATACAACCCCGTATGCACACACTGACACACACTTTGAAACAGTAACACACCCATACACACACACACGCACCGTTCCTCTCCTAACTCTACTATCTTCTCTCTCCCCCTGGCTTATTGAGGAGGGACACACCCACACGCAAAGGAACATCACACTTTCTCACACTATATACAATTTACACAGCATGATATACTATATTAATCTAAGGCTGCGTTAAAATGCTGCTTTTATTGCATCTCAAAGCTTTGGGGCTTTGCCAGGGTCATGAATCCATGAGGTTTTATTATGATCTCATAACCGTATTATTTCAAGAGCAAGCCATTACATTACATTACTGGCATTTATAAATGTAGCAAGCAGTATGTCGTGACGGGTTGTGATATGAGGAAACACGCGATGGGAGAATCTCAGTATGGGCATATGGACGCTCCTGTAGATGGCACACGCTGCAGTACATTAACAATTAACAGCAGCGCACTCTCACCACAGCGGGGCTGAAATCCTCTTAACGCTGCATATATGCTGTTTAATCTGAGACATGAGTGGGCGGGGGGTAGGCGGGGGGTGGGCGTGGCTTCATGGGGGGCTGGGGTTTCCCGTGTGCCTCCAGTAACAGGGCTTTTCTCTGCAGGTCACGTGCTCCCCAGCGGAATGCTCCTCGGAGCTTCTGGGGTTGGTCTGCCCGTGGAAATCCGTCTCCCGCACGCACGCAATGCTAAAAATAGGAAGCCCTGACTGTGACAGTTTATGTTCCTGAAAAGAGACGCCGGTGGGGCGGGGGGAGGTGAAGCCACACTCAGGCAGGGTATCGGAGAGTACTTCCCCCTTGTGTGCACGTGTTTGTGTTTGTGTTTGTGTTTGTGTTTGTGTTTGTGTTTGTGTTTGTGTTTGTGTTTGTGTTTGTGTTTGTGTTTGTGTGTGTGGGGTGGGGGTGGAGGACTTGGAGTTGAAGGTCTCTGGTTGATAGAGGTCTCTAGAAGGTGGCATAAAGTCTCTTAAAAAAAGGTTGAAGTCTTGGGGGGGGGAAGGTTTTCACAGCACAAGGACAGAGAGCCACAGTGACGGGCACAGATGAGCCGGCCCTCAAGTAACGGCCACCGAAATACCATGCGGAAATTGCCAGGGCTTCCCGGGGGGTGTTTGTGGACAGCGCCGAAGGCCAATTAGGCAATCACCTCTGCAGACGTGCGCGTGGCTGCCCTCCCAGAGAGTTTTCAGATTGGGCCTCTGACGAGTAGTCAGGAGTAAGTGTCCTATCTCCACAATGCTAATGAACAGCACTTTAAAGGAGCTTATTCGCCACCTGAGCCCTCTAAGCTTATCTTGAAACAACTCCCACACAGCCACCCGCCCCTACCAAGTAACGGCCGCGTCACCGCGATACAGGGAAGCCGGCCATCTCCCTTTTTCTGGGTATCGCTCCGGCTTACCCCCCCCCCCCTTTAGAAGACCCCGCCCGCTTCCTGTGTTTGCCAGAGCTCAGCTGCAGACGGGGGACGGCGCAAACTAGCCGCACGTGATGACTGTCAAGGCTTCTCAAACCAGTCCCTATGGCGACACGTTCAGCATCGAGCTGGTGTCATGGTGGTCTGCCTGGTAGAAGAAAAAAAAAACCAGGTCAGGCAGAGGTTAGTGAGAGGGAGCGGTGGGAATTATTTTACATGTCTGGGTCTCTGGCTCAGAGACCTGGAGGACATAGATAAATGGATGCTACAATTGGATGCACTCAAAGAGGGCCACTACAGACACTATATGGGAGTAAAGCTCCTGCATTAGCTATGATTGTTAGAAGTTCATTAGATTATTAGCTATTAGAATATGATTTTCTCCCTATTATAATTTTTTCAGCATTTCAATGGTATTGTGTCATTGTGTGTAAATGTGGTTGTCATCAACTAAATCATTGAAGTTTTTTTTTTTAGCTACAGCAGGATCTTTACCTTAACAGTGACTTTCCAAGTAAGGGATCAGTAGGCAGATTGAGATTTAGTTCTGCTGAACAGGCAGGTTGCTGGATTGCAGTGAGCCGGTCAGGTGGTGTGCTGACCGCACTAAGCATGTGCGAAGCGGCTGGTTTCTGGCCGTGCGGTGTGTGCTTCAGCGCTTCCCTGTTCTGCATGCGCGGCTCAGCTCAGAGGCGTCACCTGTGCATCTGCCAGGTGCATTCCGCTACGCCCAGGTGAGGCTGCCAGTTCTCCCCTCCCCGCCTCCCGAATTGCCCCCCACCCCCACCCCCAATGTCAACCCCCCATCGTCACATCTGTCTGTGGCGTGCGGCGTTCGGCCCATGGGGGGGTGTGACTTAAAGCACAAGCACAGACCGCTCATCCCCACGTGTAAACGCATGCATGCACAGGTTTGCATTGATACGCGTGCACCCGGGCGCATTCATAAATGCACGCGCTCACTTGCAGGTGCAGACACGCATGCATGCACATGCCAGGGCTCCCACGTAAATCAATACTGCGGGAATACGGTCATGTAGCAGTGAGGAGAGACGCATCTGAACTGATTCATTTTTAGATGTGCATAGAAATATATCTAATCTCTATACCTACATAGAAATATGTTTGCTCTCTACATCTACATATTTCAAATCTATACCTGCCAATATGCTGGAACTAACACTTTTAGTAATTTAACAGAATGCAAAGTTAGCATGCTTTTTAATCAGAACATTGTACACACAAGCTTGTGGTGGTGCAATCTCTGAGACTCGAAATCGGTAGTAGTTTAAGGTTGTGCACATTCCGACAGTGCTTTTTCCCTTTGCAGCAGTGTTTCCCATAAAATATTTCAAGGATGGCACTAATGATTCAGCATCCGTACTGCTACTTGCCTAAACCAGCTGAATGCCCTTTTATCTAAGTCTCTCTGAATAGCAGTGCCTGCCAAATGAATAAATGTAAATGCAAATATAAATGGACTCTCTCCCAATAAAGACAGAGGGAAACAACAACAGCCAGTTCAGTGATTTGTTTTTATGTAATGTTTTAAATCATCAGATTTGAGCAGGCCCTTTCTGTCATCTGGAATGTGGCAGATATATGCTAAATAATAGTCATCACAGGAATTCTGGGTAAAAATCTCCTGGAATGTGCACGTTAGTGTAGCATAGTGGAAATGAGCAGGGCTTGTAACCAAAATGTTCAATTCCCTGCTGGGGCACTGCTGTTGTACCCTTGAGCAAGGTACTTAACCCAGAATCATCTTAGTATGTATAAATGGATAACATGTAAAAAAGGTAACCTTTATAAGTCACTCTGGATTGGAGCGTCTGCTAAATGATAATGTAATGTGAAAATCACACGCAATTCCAAGGGGCCCCTGCATTCACTGCAGAAGGTCTTGAGGCTCATGTATCCAGCTTGCAGACTGCCTACATTTCCCTGTCAATTTCTTCCTCGTTCAACTAAACAAAAAACGTTAGCGAGCCAATATGGTGAGGAATTGCTCCACTGACCCTGAGAATGAAATGCCACTGCAATGTAGTGACACCACCATCTCATTTCACTGTAATGAATAATGTTCCCTATGAGATGGACTGACCAGGAATCTCCAGGTCTGTCCTGGTAAAGCATACATTTTGGACTATTTCAGCATCATCATACACCAATTACATCAGGGTCAGATTCAGCCAAACTGCAATGCCTTTTTCCTTTATGTTATGATTAATAATTTTAAGAAGTGTCACATTTTTGTTCTTAAAAACTTTAAAAAAAAAAAAAATATATTTTTTCACTCTTATGATGTCATGTGAGTATTGTTAAAAAAGCAAGCAAGAAAACAACTAAAAAAAAAGGCCTTGCCTGAATTTGTTGCTCAAAGTTAAAGACGGCATGCATTTCGGACAGATGGAATCTGGGCTGCACATTCAGACCCTGCACACAATTTTAGAACGTTCTAATCTTTGAATAAAACATTAGCATCTCCCTATGGTAAATTCTCCGGTTTTGGGTCTAAGTTTTGGGTCAGAGTAGAAATAGGCCGCAGAGGGGAGAAAAAAAAAAAGTTTTTGCTCAATGACATTTCAGATCTAACTACTGTGCCTTCAAGCTTGAGGACAGAGGTCTTGGAGGAGATGCATGTGATAGGGAAGGAGAAGATATGCTACAGGAGGTGGACGGCAAGGAAAGGGTTAAACTCATAATTTCAGGGCACCGACACACAGTGCAAAAGACAAGGCACCAGTACAGTGTCCAGACCTTCACCTATGACCTGAATCCATACGACGGTGTAGGGCAGACATTGAGAGCCCACTGATTTTAATTAAATATATAATTCCACAATGAGAGTTTATCTGACAAATGGCAATTGTCAGTCTGACATAGCAAATGTCACAACGTGCCACTGTGACAGTTAATATCAATTGACCGCCATGTCCTTTGATGTAAATGTCAGTGTCACTTTGACATGGACTGTGACATACAGTACTGAACCTCTATGACACCTTGTCAATTCAGAGAAATTTTAAACATGTCAGGTGCTTTGCAGCACTTATGTGAACCTTGCGCACATCCTGTTATTGTGATTGTTTCTGTGGGAAACCCTGAAAATGAGCTCCAGATACAGATGTATAGGGTATACCCCTCCAACCTGTGACTGGGCAGATGCCAAGACACTCCGCCCCAATACAGTAATACCCCCTGCATTGTATTCCATAATTTTTAGCATGATTTACCTTGAAAACAGGCTATGAAATCACTGGCACTGTAGGGGTTTAGCTAATGGTTTGGCACTCCCCTACAGGTGCTAATAAAAAGCAATTATAGTCACGGCCATCCATTATTTCATATCATTGGGGTGGGGGGGGCTGTGCAGTCTGCCTTGAACGCGGCACTGTCTTGTGCCAGGCTCAGGGAGAGGTGATCACGTTGTCAGACAGGCAGATGGACAGACAGACAGACAGTGATCCTCAGAGCAGTGAGGTGTGACAGACAGTTCCGATTCTCAGCGAACCTCCCTTTCAAATCGCCCCTCCCCCGCCGAGTTCCGGGCAGGAAAACACACCTGTCATAAGATCCTTCCTGCTATTGCCTCCTCCTTACAAGAACCAGTGTTTTTCAGACTAGTCCAGCCATATTCAAAATTTCTGTCAATAGATAGTAAATATTAAGATCTTGGGTAATCCAATACTATTATATATTTGTGTCCACACCTGTGCACACATGTGTAGAGTTTAACATATTTTTAAATAGAAATTGGATTGTATAGTTAAATGTCCTCTCTTCAGTCATTATATAAACAACCCTTGGCATGGAGCGCACACGGAAAGCTGTATAAATATATTTAACCCAAAGCGGTTTCATTAAACCAAATATTATATGACAGAACAGTCTCAAGTGAGGAAGTTAAAAGACTGAATACGCAACACTGCCAATGTAGACTCTGCAAATTCCTAATTAATTCCCTGACAGCAAATCACTTCTAATAAAATATTACAGAGCTTGCCATTTGCTCTTTTGAGGGTTCCCCAGATGACACTATGTTCCTCTCCATTACCGAAGGCCTTGACTCTCTCGGACCACAGTACCATCTCTGTTACACAATTAAATTTGAACTGAGTTCTTCAGAAAGAAGGCTTAGCTTTTTGTGTTCTACTACATGAGTGATGCCTCACAGTTACAATCCACGATGGTAAGTAAATATTTAGGGAATTATTTTGTCATTCTCAAAACTCACTACAAGATGCAGTAGGCTTTGACATTTACATATTTAAAGTATTATTTACCTTATTGCAGTAGTTATGATTATGTCATAAAATTCAACAGTGCAATTCTAAAAACATAAAGAGAGTGACAGAGAATATGGTAGCACAAAGGTATCATATTAGCAAGATTCCATAACTTGTACAGTACATCTAGAAGGTGGACTCCTCCACTGCTAGGTACTGAAATAAACCGCTTCCTCATTTTGGTGGCTTTTAAGGCTAAAGATTCACAATGCTGCAATTTCATGCTTGGATTAAATCTCAGCTGCGATGAAAAGGACCTCTTTTAACAAGGCGTCAAACACTTGTCTTATTCCAATCTCTTCATTCTGATCACAAAATTCAAAAATGAGAAAAAAAATCCAGAAGACGTTACACATCACACATCTTTACAGAGGCACCCAGAACATTCAGTGCTCCACCTTTCAGTGTCTCCGGGGGGAACATACAGTACCATCAGAGTCTCTAGGGACCCTCAGGTAATGCAGTGCATACACTCCTTTGATAGCAGTGTGTATGGGGCAGGAATGTCAGAGAAGGATGGTGGATTCCATTTTTCTGTATACAACCTGAGCTGCCCGCGTAAGCTAGCAAGGGTTTAAAAGAAACATCTGGTGACACAGGTCCTACATGCAGCAGGGGAGGCCAACCTATCTTTCACTGGAATGCCATCTCTATTCTAGAGTATTCACCAACTGCAAGCGTAGTGGAGCTGAGATTAGTAGCTTGTGTGAGTCCTGCGCAAAGCCAGAAGGGTAGCAGGTAGCAGAGCGGTTTCAGCGGTAACATCACTCCCTGAGATGTGGCCAGCTAGCATTGCTGCCGATAGAGCTAGGGGTAAATTGCCTTTAGTTCAACTGGTAACGACTTAGGCCGTTACAGTTTAGCTGAGTGCCGAGAACATCGGTTCAAAACTCGCTCACAGGCCGACCCATTTCACATCCGTTACACTAGCAAGAGTCCCTGCACACCCCCCCCCCCACAGTGATAATGCACACAATGAGAACATACAACATGAGACAGCGTAGCTCCCACGCCTTCATCCATATTCATGCCGGTTCCTGTCGGGGAAGGGAATGCGTGAGAGGGGTACGGAGCCTGTCGCGTTGCTGGACTGCAGATGCACACCAAGGACGCCTGCAGCACGCGCCCGGGGTCAATAACGAGACCGGGCACGCCCGAACGCGCCGCGCTTCACTGCTGCTGCCAGCCGCAGAGGACCCGCTCACCACGGGTGCTCCGGGCTCCGCCCCCGGGCCCCGGCGTGTCCGCGTGATCACATTACATCACATTACATTACATTACATCATATCACATTACATCATAATACATTACATCACATTACATTACATTACATCACATTACATCACATTACATCACATTACATCATAATACATTACATCACATTACATCACATTACATTGCTTGCATTTAGCAGGTACTGTTATCCAGAGTGACTTCCATCACAAAAGAACATAACTGTACCCATTCAATTTCAACAAGCAACAGTGTCAGATGTGTCAAACCAGTGTCAGACTGCACCAGATCATGCAGTCCATCATCCTGTAGAGAGGTCAAGGGTTCACATCTGAGGCCAATGGAAACCATGGAGGATCGTTGAGTTCTCAGGGAGTGCGAGATTCACTATGACTTTATTGCTCTGCAAGTGTCCCTGTTTCAGGACGACCTGCATGGCTTACGTTTTACTCACTGAGAGCTTCAGGGCAGAGCTTGCTGTTGAATGGGGAGTAACTAATTCAACTCAGAGATCGTAAAATCACATGATCTGCTTGTTTAGCAGACTCTGCTAGTCAGGGTGACTCAGACTTTGCATTATTACCCATTTCGGCTAGCAGATGTACCACAGCGTCAGTGGACATGCCACAACAGCTGTGTCCCATTAGGGATTTGAACCTGCAACCTTGCTTAGAAGCCCAGCTCCCTCAGCACTACTCTGCTTTGCCTCAAAGACTGCCAGATTGCCATGATGACATCATCCATGCATACGCACCTTCTCAAACACCCACGTCTCTTGTGGTATGAAACAGGCCTCTGCAGCAGTAATTACTGTATTAACCCGTCTCTTCAGGCTGTCCAAGTGTGATCTCTCATTCCCCTTATGTGTAATTATATATGTGGAGGTTTTACTCCAGGGTGTATAACGTGATGCAGTTACATGATCTATAGACACACTTGTGATCTCAGCACTATGTTTGACATTGATGCTTGTTCATATGTCCTTAAGGGTGCCCTGTTTGTACTTCTCATGCCACTTTATTGGATGCACTTTGTCAGTAATTCTATATAAGAGCACCTGCTAAATGTTGATAATGTAATATTAAAGGCCGTCATAATCAAATGCTGCATGGTGTACTGAATGAGTCAAAATTAATTCATTTTGCCCAAAATGCCCTGAAGGAAACCTAGCTCTAATGCGGTCATTTACAGACATATCCCCCTCGACCAATGACAACCAAACCACATGGTAATCAGAATGATGCACCCAAAATTCTGTTACGTAAGAAAAAAAACTCACACAGTAACGCTGCTATGACAGGGTTAGCATCACTGAGTGCCTGCACACAAAGTATGTGTACAGAGGGATCAATCAGCATTTATGCATGAGTTGAGCACGTGCCCGCTGATCTTTATTTTCGCGAGAGCCGGAGTGTGCCCGCTGCAAGCCCTGCCGCGATGAGGGGGTAATGAACCGTGAGGGCCAGAGTGTTCAGAACACGGACAGACACCTTTCACTGATCAGCACCCAGTGACATTTTAAAGAGACACGTCAGCGGCTCGCCACCGATTCTGCAAAATAAAGCCCTGAAATAAATACGGATAAACACTGGCACCTACCGCCACCACGTTCAGCATGTCAGCCCCGCAGTGATTTAGAATACAGCTGATCATAAACATGATAGGCTTACAGGAAACCTACAGAAATATGGTACACCTCAGCTTAGATGTTGGAAAAAATGACAAGTGACAAAGTCAGACAACCATGTGGTCGGTCCACTGTATCGAATATTACAACCAGGGGCATGCAGAGGAATGAACATTAAAACAGACTGAGTGACCTGGAAACACACATGAAACTAAATCAGCTTTCTAGAGCTTGGAAAAAAAAACTAAATCAGAGACCACTTGAATCCAAGTGTGCTTTACATTTGCTTTTTGTTTATTGTTCCAGTCACACAAGACAACTAACATAAACCAAACCACTAGGCATGTTAATAACGTAACATTTGTACTTATAGTGTTTTCAAATGTGTGCATTTGTTAATACTGAAGACACTGCTACTGCATTTTATGTACAAATAACACATGGTGTATAAAGACAGAATTGCAACATTGCATATCCAGGTTGAAAGGTCATATTTATTTCTTCTTTGTAGTATTGAATAGTCCTCGATCAGTGTTTACAGTGACTGAAGAACAGAATGTGACTCAGGTTTGGAAACGTGGGGCTCTGACCTACATGTCTGCAACACCACGGCAAACCCATCACACGGAGCCATTCAACCTTGGTCCCGGCTTGTCCGCAAGGTTTTTTTTTTTTTTCCAGCGAGGCACTTAACCACCCGTTTCAAACAGCCACTTTCTGCACTGAACCACTTTCGTTTTCCTCTACACTTCCCCAGCGAAGCGAAAGACAGGCAGGTCTAGGCAGAGCTGGAAACCCCGGTGGATTATAGAACCCTAGTAGGTAGCCCTCCATAATGGCTGACCTTCCTCTATACAGAATTAAAGCGCTCACGGAATTCTGGGTAAAGTTCCGTACTGTGGCTGCATCTATGTTGGTTCACTTAGTCTAGGCCATACAGGAAGCACATTCTGTAAACCAGGAGTCATATTTATTGCTATACATTCCAGATATAATGCTGAGGAATACCCCTGTAAGGCCCCTTTGGTGAAATGTCCCTCATGCAACCCACACCACACACTTCCTGTTTGCTCCCTGAACCACAACGCATTGCACGCGCTGACACGTTATTTCAATCAGTATTGATTTTTCGTTAGATTCATTCAGTCATATTTGAATTCCTGAAACAATTCCTAGAACACTGTATCAAAAATACATTCTGCTGACAAAAATCAACCCTCTCCACTACAACATATGAGACAGACATACATCAAATGGCAGTCTAGAGCTGCTAACAAACTAATCCCACCCAATAAATCCCACCCAATAAATGTTAGAAACTATAACTTCCACCATCAAACAACATAATTAATGCCTACAGCAAGGGTGTCAAACTCAATATCCAGAGAGCCAGTGTGCGTGTGCTGGATTTTTTTTTTTTTTCCCCCCTCCAACCCCGATCATTAACTCCAATTGACCTTCTTCATATTTCTGCAAGTGATACATCACACAGCTCACAGCTGAAGGTTGGAATTTTGCAGCAAGCAGAAGATAAATTTCACCGCAGTGTGCTCGTACGGCCACGAACGTACAAAAAGCGCTATCCAGACCAAGTGGGTCTGGCGGGACTGGTCGGAGCAAAGATGACTGTAGCCTGGCCCTGCAGGACTTGAATCTGACACCGCTGCTCCACAGCAAAGACGGATCGGTCACGTTGTATCTTTAAGCGCAGAGCCGCTAATGACTGCCATTACTCTATGCTTAAAACCACCACCTTCCAAAGTCACTGCTGGTAATGACCTGCTGAAAGCACATCCAGCCTGGAATGAATGTGACATTAAGAAACCAGTTAAGATGAACTTCTCATGGTAGCATCTCCTCATCACATCACCCCCCTCTGTCCGCACACAGCACGGTAAAACTGCTTTATAAACAGCGCGCTGCCAGATATGGCAGTTTCTGCATGGATGTGGAGATGCACTTTGGTTGACTGGTGGGGTGGTGGTGTTGCGTTTGGTCCTCTCGCGCCCCTCAGATCACCTCGGTCTCGTGGGGCGCCAGGGCGGGCGGCAGGGTGGTCCCGCAGGGGCCCTGGAAGTGGAACCTGAAAGCGGGAAACCTCAGATGAACCGGCCAATCACTGCCTCGGATCGCAAGTGAATGACAGCGCAGCATTCTGTGTGACCGGTGTTAAACTCCGGCCTTCTCTCAAAGTCCCGGTCCAAATCAGAGATGGCAAGCTTCTGAATTCAGGTCGGAATTTAAATCACAACTCCCCATTCAAAGATTTGACCAAGTTTAGCACTGGAACACTAACACAAACACCTTAGTTCTATGAAATGGGTCAAACCAATTCAAATAAGACTATGAAATGGGTCAAACCAATCCAAATAAGACCCTTTCTCTCTCTGCAACGTGCTGTACTCCTGTGAAGCACTAGTACATTAACAGAAACACTGTGGCTGCATGAAACAAGGCCCGACTGAACAAGGCCTTTTCTCTCTCTGCGACGTGCTGTACTCACGTGAAGCGGCTTGTGGCGGGCGTGGTCGTCATGTTGAACTCGGCCACTGGGACGCCTCTGGAAGCCACCTGCGGGCCGAACATGGCCGCCGGGTAGACTATGGAGGAGTTGCCAACCTGCAGAGGTCAGAGCACAGCTTAGGGAGAGAACGGAACATCCTCCTATGGTTTCATTGTCCCTGGAAACCCATAATGCAATGGGTGAACACACGTGAGAGGGGAAATGAGGTGGCTACAGCATTATAAGGGGGGCGTGTCTTGGAGGAAAGTTTACGAGGCATCTGAGGAAGGCTGTTATTCCTTCTTTTTAGTGCGTCCTGTGTTCTCTGTCCTGCAAACGAGCTCACGGCCCACTCACCACCAGGCACAGGTCACATATGTCCAGCTCCTTCTCCACTTTGGTCAGGACGTCTGAGTCCAGCGTCTCCCCGAACCACACCACACTGGGCCTGAGGAGCCCGTTACAGTCGCCGTCCTCACACCTGTGGAGCAGCCAGTGAGCTTAGCTCAGAACCAAAAGCCTGCAGGTTCATACCTCGCACAGGACACTGCCAGTGTACAGTTCAGCAAGGCTCCTACAGTAGATACAGAACTCAAAGTCCCACTGCTGGAATGAGTCGTGCTGCTCTGCTGCCACCTTGTGGACTGTCACTGTATGACCCAAAATACAGAGAAGTCTCATAGCCAGGGATTTTTAACCCTCTTGTATGTATGGAATCATAAGGAAACTGGAAAACATGCATGTTACACATTACAGTAGTTCACACATGTCAAAAATGTGTGCACCATAAGTAATAATATTATCTACACTGTGGATAAGTCGTAGAGAACACTTTTGTTTGCATTTTATCTATATTTATGCATTAATCTAAATATATGTGTGAAAGGGTTTAAGCTTTAGTCTCGCTCAAGAGCTCAAGGGCAGCATCTCATTTGAGAGCCCAGCTTGCAGATTCTGGTTTCACCTTTACCAAGAACTATTTTTGCAAAAATCTGAAGAAAACATCAACCACAAAAAAAACGCAACAGGACACTCACCTGGGGAGCTTCTCCACTGGTATATTGGCATCGATTGCATCCGGTTCAGGGGAGCTGCCAAACACACAGGTTAAAAATATCGAAAGCATTAAAATATCACCATGAATCATACTGAAATCATTTATTTTATTAATATTATGTATTTTAAGAAAAAAACTGACTGACTACACAGAAATAGCACAAGGATTTGATGTACACATATTCACTATGCAGTCTGGTGTAATGGATCTCTTTGAGGAAGGCTCCCTACCCTTTTCCCTCTAACGCCGCACATATTGGGTTGTGGTGGTTCACTTTCACGTCCCCACAGCTAATGCATCGAGTTTTGAAAATGTTTCCTGCAGTCAGAGAGGACAGAACAGAAAACCAGGGTAACGCAGCAGGCTGTGTAGTGAAAACAGCGAACACAGCAGTGCTGCTGTTACAGCCCACTGATACCACCCTCCCCAAGATGGATGAGAACGATCCTGTTCTACGCACCATGCTGGGTGGATTCTTTGCAGATTCACTGATTTTTACACTGTATGGATGGGCCGACATGGTGGGTACAGTGCGTGGGATGGACCATCCAGGTGGTTTGAAGATCAGTTAAACTGAGTGTTGGAAACAACAGCACCAGCAAGGAGCAGCTACAATGGCAATGCGAGAAGCAGCAGCCACTGTAATGATGTCAGCTGTAGATCTATACATGGACTTAAACCTGAGCTACAGATCGGCATGTGTTTGAGTGCAGGTAAACATTCACAAATTTCAGGCCAAACTCCAGGGTCTGTGTAACACTAACAGACCCCAGGAAAAAGGGAATAACATGCCTTCATATCAAACTGATAAAGGCTGCCTTCATGCAGGTCGAACTGTGCTTTTGCATGTTTCATATTTCTCTCTGTGGGGTAATTCTGTCCAGAGTGTTACCCGCAGAAACTTTGACAGGACAGGCTGCAATTAAAAATAGCTCAAACCTTTCTTACTGCCTCTCCCCTTTCTGCAACCCCGTGTTTTGGAATCCTTGATTATTTTTACAGTACATTAGTTGTACAACAGCCTCTGCTGTCTTGCAGGAGTGCTGAAGTGAGATGAATGCAATCCTCCACCACCAACACCAACACCAGCACAAACACTGTACCTAACAGCACCAAAAGCAACAACGGCACCAACAACACTGATTCCAACAACGGTAACAAAAACGACAGTAAGACTGATGGCAACAGTAGAACAAAAACTACCACCAGCAGTATACCAGAACCAAAACCAGAACCCAGTCCAACTCGTACCGTGGACCTCCAGCACGTGTTTGGAGCCGGCCCGCTGGTGCAGCTCGTCGATGTTCTGGGTGATGACCACCACGGAGCGGCCCTGCCGGGTCAGCCGCGCCTCGCACTCCGCGATGGCCAGGTGCGCCGCGTTCGGCTTCTTGGCCAGCATCAGCTCCCGCCGGTGGTGGTAGAACTCCCAGACCCGCGACGGACACCGGGAGAAGGCCTCGGGCGTGGCCAGGTCCTGGGGGTGTCGAAGGACATGGGGGTGAGTGCGTAGCGTGGGTCTCTTACACACACACACACACACACACACACACACACACACACACACACACAACATTGCATTATTGGCATTTAGCAGACAGGCTTATCCAGAGTGACTTACATAGGTTACAGTTCTTTACAATGTTATCCATTTATACAGCTGGATGTTTACTGAGGCAATTGTGGGTTAAGTACATTGCCCAAGGGTACAACAACAGTGCCCCAGTGTGGAATCGAACTGGCAACCTTTCACTTACAAGTCCTGCTCCTTAACCACTATGCTACACTGCTGCCCCACTTATCTAACAGGGGCTGACAACACATTGCAAACAAGCATGATTAGCTCCAAGACTGTAAGAGAGGTCAGAATATGATTGGGGGTTTTTGTTGGTGGAGGGTAAATAATCTTTACACTGCCCCTTACATAATCTGACATTTGCTTTGACTCTCCTGTTTGCGATCTCCAGTTGCGGTTATGCAAGCTCTCATCTGCTTACTGCTGTCGTGGACATAAATCTGCTGACATAACATGACAGAATTCACAGAAAACACAAACCCACTACCCTAAGCCGAGATAAACTACAGCCTTTGACCCCGCTGCAAAAACCAAAACAAGCCCCATAAACTGATGGTTTCCTCTAACATGCCTTCTAAGCATGTGTCACATAACTGACCTTGCCACGAAAGACATGCCGAACAGTTTGAACAAGGGCTTGGTGCGTTCAAGCAGGGCTTATCTCCATGAATGTTTATTACCTGTACTTGCCACTTCCTCCAGTAGCTTTTCGCTCCTCTGAACGAAGGGACTCCACTCTCTGCGCTGACCCCAGAGCCTGTGATTATGGCTATGTGCTTCGCTTTGGAGAACACCTCCCGAAATTTTGCCATGTCTGCAGGCACATGCAAAACCTCAGAAGCTCACAGAGGACATTAACTGCACAAGAAAGTTAATGAAGCCATAGCTGCTATTAAGCCAGGTGGCTGTTACAAAATACCACATATTCATATCGAACGTTGCTCATTTACCTGAATTGTGACGAGCCACCTCCACCAATAACCTCTGCGCAGCAAGGGAGTTTCTAACTCCAACACATGCTTGAGGGGCCATCCTTGCTGTAAACTGTCGAAGAATCATTGTGACTGGTTCAGAGCTCTGGAAAGGAAGGAAAAATAACTAATTACCAAAGTGTCCCTCCAACTGCTCACCGCCAATATGCAATTCCAAGTTTTCCCTCATGCATGGAGTATGTGTGACTGACTCACTCACTCCAGTGTTCCTACACGCACACAACAAACAGTACGGCAAACAAAGAGGAACTCAGACTTCCGCACGTCTTTCCTAATCTCCGACTCAGCTTGCCAAATGACTTTCAAAATGAACTGTGGAATTACCAGAGATAAATGTGCACTCAGACACGAACCCTGCCTACTGTCACAACGGCACGTTATGTTGACGGTTTCACTTTCACGCTTTGTTGACAGTTGTACATCATGAAGTAACTTATTTTCGTGTTCACTTGGCCGAAAAACCTGCGGGTACCGCCTATCCACAACACCCACAAGTACACCAGTGATGTAGCATTGTGCAAGTTAAAAGCACTCAAGCGTAAATGCAAACAAGGCGTACAGAACTAGGCTGCATTACATAACAATTTAGGTTAAAGGGATGATAATAAATGATAGTAGATTTCGCTCGTTTAACTAAGTCTTGGTCAACTTGGTCAGTTCTGTCTTTGAAAATAAAAACCTCCGCAAACTGGTTTGACAAGCTAGTTTGCCATACAATTATGGCTGGCAAGCAGACGACTTCAGCTGCTGCATCAGAGCAATTTGGAAAACTTGCTAACAAGGAAACTAACTAGAATCTAGCGTCGAAACGACGTTACCGTGAGCATGCAAAACGAACGTGGACTACTGTAGAGTGTATTCTTTGCTGTTGTTATCTCTACTAAGCAAAGCCAGACGTGCACACTTCGCTGACAACAGCAGTTGATTACAATAGCGACTGAACAACACAGCTTGCTAGCGAGCTAACTAGTCAATTGTTGCGCATTTGGTGCTTAAGACGGCACACCAGCTTACAGTTTGTATTAGATTGAACAATCGCCCATTCCCTGACAAATGTATACTAATGCTGATCGTTGATAATTTCACATTTTATTCGACATTGACACACACAGCATGCGCATTTAACTCACCTCGAAACGGCACTCATTACCGTGTTACTCGATGCCGTAAAACATCTAAAAGTGTCGTAAAGGATATCGCGCAGCGCAAAAAAAATGAGAGGAAAAAAAATGCGTCTTCGAAAAGATCGCCAGGAGCCCTTGACTCGGCAAAGTAACGGCAATAGCGCCATAGACTACGTGAGAAAACCAACGCGTTCGCCCTTTCCTTGAACGACTCATATAAATTTCAGTGCATTGATGATGACTCCAGGACGACAAACAAAAGCCAAATGACCTTATTTAATTTGGCTCTGAAACTTAACAACTGGGCAGTATTTCAGAACACTATTTGTCACATTTTCCGCTTGGATAACACATCATTTAAACGTTGTGATTCTGACTGCCATGATTTTATAAAATTGTTATTCTCGTGAAGTGTGTCACAACAACACAAATAATACAATGTAATGTGTAAAATTTGAATGTTTCAGCTAATTCCAAATGTTACACGTTTGGGACCATTTAACTGATAAGGTCTGGTATACATAAAATATACAGTTATCACCGAAAAGCTCTTCAAATAGTTTCCCCACACGGTATTAAAAATGTTTGAGCTGTGGGTGTGGATGAGTGCTTGCCCTCCTTTGTTCATAAATTATTTTGCTCATAGTTAATACTATACTGAACAAAATAATCATATAGTGCAGTGTGCAAATAGCTTCTTGCGAAACTCCACGTTTTTATTTTATCGACGGGCTCGCCTCCAGTGTAACACTTAAGACGCCTCTGTGCGAGTGTAGTAACGTTCAACCCTAGAACACTTAAAGTAGTTTATAATTTGTCCTCAGTTTTACCACAAGGTGGCGACAATCCCAAAGAAACTCGTTTTTTCTTTTGAGCGCTGACTGGCATACGTTTTGGAGCGCTCTTTCGTAGACGCAATGCTGAATCAGCTGCCAAACGTACTAGTGACGAGGAGCGAAAGGTGAAAGAGATGAGCAAAAGACAGATCCATCCACTTGCAGCTTTGATCTGCTTCTTGCTCTGTGCACTGTTCCTTAGATGATTCATACGATAAAATATAGTAGTGTGTTAAATATTAATGGTATTGTAATATTGTTTCTGTATAGTTCTGCAAAGGTATGCGTTAAGAACGTTACATCGGCAATGATACATTGATTAACGTTGCCTCTATGGCATCCAGTTAATCCGTTTATTTCCCAATTAACCCACGATGATATATAATGCTGACATATTTTGGAGATTTTACGTGTACCTCAAATTAAGCATATGATAAAATCAGTCATGTCAAAAGAGAGGCCTATTTGTTTTAAATTTCTTTATATTGACTTGAAAATACTATAGCTTCTTATCTGACACTTGATTGTAGCCCCATAGGAGAATAGTTTACCAAAAACCGCAAGTTACACTAACATGTTTGCTGTCTTTGATGTTATAACTTAGAAATGTAACTAGCTCTTTGAATTCTTTCTGAATTCACTTCCCTATTTCTCTCCATTTAAACAAACCTTGACATTATATTCTTGCAATGTAACAATGAAGCTAATGCTAGATTGCATCTAGAGATCGTTTTAGAGAACAACCAAAGTTCCATTAATTAAAAAGAAATTGTCACCTAAAATTATGTGACACGATGTACCACATCCAGCGGACGTAATTGTCGCGTGTGCTTGGTTCACACCAGCAGAGGGGGCGGGTTTGCCTAATTTTCTTTGCTACGCTTTGAGCCTCTCATTGCGGGGGGGCGTAGGGGTTTAGCTACGCGCCGTGCTGTTTCCATCATCTCCGCTTTCGCGTTCTCTCAGTTTTATTTCACCAGCACGCTCCGGTATTTTTCAGAGAGCGGTCGTGGCTCTGTGTCTCTCTGTGCCGGCCTGTCGGCACTGGACCACGCTCAAATTAATGGCGGCCTCTTCGGAGGACGAAATAGACCGCCGGCCCATCAGGAGAGTCCGGTCCAAGAGCGATACCCCTTACCTCGCCGAGGCCAGGATCTCTTTCAACCTGCAGACAGGTAGGAGCGCACATGTGCTTCTCCACATTATGGAGTATCTGCTACAGTGTGCAATGTATGTCCCATTTGCCGGGTAAGAGGCTACCCTCAATTTTATTCTTTAAACGAGGTGGCAAAGTTAATAAGTTAATATGATTTTCGCGGTTCCATGCATTGAAGGAATTTTAAGAATGGCTGGTCAGAGCGGTGGCTGAGCTGTCTGGTTATTCGTACAGTGAAGTGTGTGTGTGTGTGTGTGTGTGTGTGTGGCTGCGTGTAATCCAGAAGGAGGGACGGATTTAAATTTCAAAGTGAATTATAAATTGACTAAGATTTTGTATGATGTTTAGACGGATTCAAATTCATGTTTTAATCTACTGTATTACAATAAAGCTTGCAAAAATGGGCGGGCGGGTTTCCGAGCAGCGGGTTATTGAGCGAAGGGGCAATATTAATCACTGTTATGGCTGTGATACTGGACACGGAATCCTCAGCGTGTAAAGTTTAATTTTCCTACAGATGCTACAAATTCTAATTCGGTTACGCAAATACGATAACATTTGAATTACGGTTGACAGCTGAATCACGATCCACCGTAGAATGATCTAGCAGTCTCAGGCAAGGTGTTAGAGACCTGTACTGCACGGATCAGTGTTTGTAAGTGCAATGCTGCGATAACAGTTCTTGTAATTGCGCTGGATCAAAATGCAGTGACATTTAAACCCGAGTATGTCTCCGAAAAACGCTGTCATAGGTAGCTGGCTGCGTATTTTACAAACTGCACCACAAGTTAGAACCATATTGCATCCCTTGTTGCCATAGTGACTTTGCGTAATTTCATGTCTGAGTCAGTGTACTGTAGCTTGCACATTTGTTTGCTGTAGATTGAAACGAAACCCAGAGCCATACTTAGGCTACTGCTGTTACTCGGGAAAGTGGCTGGTGATATCATTATAACATTACCTAGCCCTTATGATCACCAAAGTTGTTTCTCTTTTGCCCATATTCATATGGTTAAATGCTGTCAGTCTGGCATTATGTAATAACCTGATTCAAATCCTGTCAAACGAGCGTCGGCCTGACGCGCAGTTGACACGCGAATGGAGCTGTTCACCCTCCCGTGGTCCTGAAACAGTTACTACACCGCATCGGCCCCTGTGTACGTGAAGTGACTTTGAATTGCATTGTCCAGTTATTTCAAGGCGTTTCTTCACAGATATGATTCATAGCGCTGTCGCGCGCTATGAGTGTGGTCTACCCGGGGAGAAATCTTGGGTAATCGTAAAAGGACACGTTTCCTTTTGCAACGGTTATATGTCTGCATACAGCGGTAGATGATCGTTCACTTGCACACCCGGGAGCATTGTTCTGATGCTAGAAGACATCAATTCAACTGCATTACATCACGCACACGCCCTCCAACTTGAAGTCCTTTTCCTGCCCCTCGTGTGTTCACTCGTCAAAAGCACTGTAGCTAAACGGGTCTGGGTTGTGTTTTCGCAGGAATCATGGCAGGTTTTATGTAATGTTGCTTATGATCACACAGGAATAAAGAGGTGTGTGCGTGTGTGTGTGTGTGTGTGTGTGTGTGTGTGTGTGTGTGTGTGTGTGTAGAGAGAGAGAGAAGTCTACAATTTAGAGCTTCAAGTCTAACATCACACTGATTGTTAACCGAGTACTAAGGTGTGCTCTTTGGCATGACTGAGGAATTTAGTTTGAAGTATGATTGATTCAAGGACACGAGGAGCTCTTCATTGGTTTTGAAAATGCAATCGCCTTGTTTGCTTTACAGGAGCCTACGGTGTACAGCCATGCAATCATAGGGGCATGACGTATGTGACAGAGGGGTTTAGTTCTTGTGCTTTTTTATCGGTTTCTCCACGTCCCATTGATTTGATGCATGCCTCGCTAAAACCGCGGCATATGCTGTATAGAGACTTAGCACGCCGCGTCACCGGGAAACCAGATTGAGCGCGGTTTTTTTGTCTGGAAACAAGGTCAGAGATCAATTTGCTCGGATGCAATCACCAGAATCCCAGACACAGTTCACGCTGCCTGGATTAATGAGAAATCATTACCGCACAGAAGCGCGCGCGCTGGAAGGTTAGGGAAAGGTCTCTGCGGTTTATACTAGCCCGATGCGAAGGCAAATAAGCATCACAAAGCATATCGATGTTGATTATTAACGCCTTCCCGAGGAAATGCATAATGATCGGAGCATAACTTCATTACGGGAACTCATTCAAAGTGTACAGTAGCCGATGCGGCAGTTCCTGCAGCTGCAGCAATGTGTGACTTGGGCCATTCGGGTGTGATTTTAATGATGTCACACTGTTTAATATCTGCATACACGATACCCTTAAAGAAAATGTGATACCAGCCTTACAATAACATAATGACTATAAAAACTGGTTCATAAGGTTGTCCAGAGCATATCAGTGGACAGAAGCGCTATGTCAGTCCCTTCCTCTGAATCTGGGGAGAGGAATGTACAGATTAAAAAATCCTACTGTACCACTTGATGAATTATTCAACTGAATAGAGCATCTCTGGTCTTTTTAGATATCCTTTACATACATTCTGAGTCACTTCTAGGGCCTCTGACACTTTGTACTTCAGTAGGGTGATTCAGCCAATGTTCCAGTGACCGAAGGCACTCCTGGACTTCCTGTTAACCCTTTGGTCATTGATTGACAAAAATGGTTTTTATACGCCTCAAAACTGTGATGACTTGGAACAGCCTGATACCATTATTCTACACATCTGTGACACTGGAGTCAAGAGTACGCATAACAGCTTGTTTCTCTCTTGTCAATATGTTGGATTATTCTTAATTGCTCTGGTTTCTTAACCATTATTTATTGTAGACATGAATTATTTTTTGAAGTATTTTCGTTTGTAATATGCATTTGTAATAAGAATCCGTCTCTTCTAATGTGATCACTTACCACAGATGGGAATCAAAAGGAAGAATTTGTTATACAAATTGTTATGCATGCTTTCTGAATGTGCCTTTTCTGTCTGTACACATATGAATCCTATTTATTTGCACATTGTTTTATCTATAGCGCATAGAACATGTTTAGCCTACAGACCTTTTTGTAATCTGACCACTGTGACAAAGCAGTGGAAGACCCCTGTACTAGAGTAAATGACCCATACTGAGCCACTCATGGACGGTGCAGCTATGGTCTCCTGTTTACCCCAGCTGTGAGGCCCTATTTACCGAAAACACCGAAACACATGACACACTTGCCTATTTCAGTATCTTACAAGGCACCCAGGGTGATGCTATAACCGTATAAACCTCAGGGAAAGTGTTTGGTTGAGTGTACCAAGCCTCATGAGGGCCATTGACCTGGAGCACGGTCAGTAAGGCCAAGTAAACCCTTCCCATGGGGTTCATTGCGCATACGGATTTATTTTCAACTTAATTTCAGGCCCCAGTTAGAGACTCTTGTTCAATTATAACTGCAAGGTAAAGTGCAATTATCGTCAGGATCCTGCAATCTAGATTGATTTTTGAGAAAATGAATCACACACAAAACAGAGGGAAAAGAGTCACTGAATAATATATTGTGTTTCGGTCTAATGGAAAAAAGTGATTTGCAGGGGTGGTGGTGGGGGGCACTTGCTCTCATAGCCAATCAGAAAGTTGCGTAACATTTTAAGTAGTGGGCTATTCATATTTTTGCTATGAGTCAAGCCATGGAGATTTGTCCTGTTTCATTTTTTCAGACAGCTGAATTCATTACATGATTACCGGTCAGCCGTGGAGCCGAGAACACCGGCTCACCGAGGCTAGCGCACAAACCGCTCACCCCAGTGGATTATCCAGCTGCTTATTCGGGGAAGATGCTAATACACTCTGAATGACTCCAGCAGCAAAGCTTTAGCATCCAATTACATGGTGACACAAAGCAGCGGCAAAAAAAAGTCCAAAATTCAATTTGTCCTCATCGGCCTATTGCATCGAGCACAGCTGATTTCATCCCGGTTCGGTTTGATTAACTGTGAGCTCCCCGAGGTGGGACATGTTCGCAGCCCGGTGCCGGTGGCTACTTTTGAATGATGAGCAGCCGGGTCTGCTGGCTGCTGGAGCCACTGTGCCTGCAGATGTCTCGGAATGAAAGCTAAGTGAAGGGATGAAATCCCAGCGGTGTTTGTGTGTGTGTGTGTGTGTGTGTGTGTGTGTGTGTGTGTGTTTGTGTCTGTCTCTTCGTCTCTCAGGCCTGTGCTTGAAGAGCTCCTCTTGACAGGGAGTGACAGAACTGCCGATCCACTCTGGCTGCGCACTCTGTAGCCAAGTGCCCCCGAAGCTACCCCACAGTGTGTTCACTCTCGGGGCAGTGCCTTGGCGTTTAGCACAACGCCACGACTCTTAGCACAATGCAGTGACTCTTAGCGCAGTGTTATGACTCAGCATGGTGGCATGACTCTTAGCGTTCTGCCCTCACTCTTTGGACAGTACCATGACTCTCAAGAGAGCACCATGACTTACAAGGCAGTGCCGTGACTCATAGGACAGTTCTATTAGCAAAGGACTCTTAGCACAGTAGCATGACTCTTAGCATTCTGCCCTGACTCTTTGGAAAGTACCATGACTCACATGGCAGTGCCAAGACTCTTAGCACAGCACCATGACTCATAAGGCAGTGCCGTGACTCCTATGACAGCGCTCTTAGCACGGTAGCATGACTGTTGGCGTTCTGCCCTGACTCTTTTGGCAGTACCATAACTCTTAGGACAGACTCACAGGACAGTGCTCTGACTCTTGGGGCATCACCATGACTCTCACGACCACACGGTGAGCCCTGCTGTTGATGCAGAGAGATTAATAGAGCAGCCAGCTGTGACAGGAATCCTGAAGCGTGGCGTGGGTCAGAAAGCAACACGAGATCACTGCAAAAACACCGCAGAGACTCCTAATGAAGCCAGAATACTGCAGTGTGCCTGCAGCCCGACACCCCTGCCAGCTACATTCCCCATGTGCAAGGGGAGTCTCTCTGTATCAGATCTGGTACACAGTACCGGTCAAAAGTTTAGACACATCTGACTGAGTCAATGGGAAACATGCATTCAAAGACATTTTGATCTAAAGACTTATGCTTAAATGCTTGAAATTTGTTTCTTAGACAAATATAAATAGTGAAGTCATGCCTATGTATGAATTTCTCTCTTTTTATTAAAAAAAAATTGGCCACTTTGAAGAATCTAAAATATAAGATAGCTTTAATTAGCTTAACACTTTTTTGGGTCACTGCATTTGGTCACTGCATAATTGTGCTATTTCATAGTTTGATGTCTTTACTATTATTCTACAATGTGGAAAAAGAATAAAGATAAAGAAAAACCCCTTCTATGAGTAGGTGTGTCCAAACTTTTGGCTGGTGCTGTAGGTGCACTCACAGTGCTAGCGAAGGGGAGCAGGGTAATGACAGCAGCCTTTGAATTATTAGGACCAGGCAGCACCCCTTCAGCCGAGCTCTGATGATTCATTCTCTTGCTTTCTGTCCGCAAGACATCAAAGTTCACGCGTTTAATGGTGTGTGTCCGTTCCGGTGTCGGTGCGGTTAACAGCGCTGGCCGTTTCTCCCTAATTGTATCTGCCACACGACGGCACAGCGTGAGGTTGTTAGAGCCCTGACTGCGATTGCCGTTGGCAGCGGCGTGGGATCTGACTGTTCAGGCTGTCTGCTTTGCTATTGTCTCATTAGCTTTTAGTTTAGCTGGAACTGAAACTAAGACTTCACTCACACAAGGGTGTTGAGTTTGGCTTGGCACAGTGCGTCGGCCTTGTCTGTCCGTCCACGAGGACATTTAGAAAATCACTAGTCTGTTTCCTTTCAAGTTTTCACTCAAGGGAAGGGGCCACCTTGGCTGGGTCATTTTTGACATGGACCTGATCCACAACCAGGATCAATGGGTTGGCATTGAAGCGAAGCGGTAAGAAGCTGGGCCTATAACCAAAAGGGCGCTGGTTCAAGTCCCTACTGGGCCACTGCCGCTGTACCCTTAGGCAAGGTATTTAACCCACAATTCCCTCAGTAAATATCCAGCTGTATTAGAGGATGAAATTGTAACTTTTTAAGTTGCTCTGGATAAGACTGTCTGCTAAATGACAGCAATGTAATGGTGTCAAAACTGAAGAACATCCAGCCACTGCATGTGTGAGGCAGTACAGCTGTGGTCGTGTCACAAATCACCCACTAGAGGGAGTCTGCACAGAAATAGCTTTCACCAAAGGAGGGGGGAGGGGGAAGGGTTAGGAATCTCAGGCTGCTTTTCACGATTTTTCTCTTCCGTTAGGAGGCCTCTAGACAGATGGATCCTCTGAACGTTAAATCCTCCAGGCAGTGCAGCTGTGACCAGCTGTGCTCCTCTGGTGTCTGCCTGGGCAACCGCATGCTGAGCAGTGAGTCTGTGGCCGTTCTCGGTCACCCTTAAGGCCTTTGAATCCTGATGAACTTACAGCCATTAGCTCCACACAAATCCCTTTGCTTACCCTAATCTTCTGCACTTTTAAAACGGGGCCAGCCAAAACAAGAGCTCTGTGCCATTTACACAAATAGAGGAGGGATTTGGCAAACGGATTGCTGTTTACTCTGCTGAATGCATCATGACTTTGTGATGTAATTGTAACCAGACTGTAGGTTTACTGGAGAGCTCTCTGTGTACCCTTGGGCAAAGTTCTTAGACTGCTTAAATGAATATCTGACTGTATAAATGGATAATGTGTGAAAATGTATGTATGTCACCCTGAATAAGCATTTCTGCTAAGGAAATTATACATAAAAAATGTATTAGAGCCTCCAGCCGCAATTAGTTGAACAGGTTTAAATAACCTCTCAACAAACTGGATTTAGCCGTATACTATGTGATCATGGTATGGGTGAACATGGTCCTATTCTTGCTGACCGTGTGTGATGACTGACGCTATGAAGATTGTGATGTAATACAATGCTTTGACTCCGTTACCATCCCTGCGTTGCGCTGACATTAATAAGAGCTGCTCGCTTTTGTTTGTTATCCGAAATCTCCGACTCAGGCAGCTGTTTTATGTCATACGCACTTGAGGAAAAGAAAGATAAAACTCCGTAAGACCGTTAGAAGTTGTTGTTGTGCTCCAGTCTCAATGTGGATTTTTACACATGCAGTGTCTGCATACTGCACTTTCATCATGGCCTGCTCATATTTAATACCCTGACTGTGAGTGAACTGCTGTAGGAGTCATAGTGTCAGTGCATGTCTGGTTCTGCCTCCCAGCCTCAGAGGTGAAAGGACTTGGTCATGCTAACAGGGAGCCAGATGCACCCTGTCTTCCAACAAATGGCATGACACCTTACACCGTCTGTCTCAGAATTCAGAAACAACCACTGAATAAGAAGACAAAGTACCGCAGACTGTAAATGTGTGGGGAAGGTGAGGAATCCTTAAAGTAAATGGTTGCTATGGTTCCTGATCTTTCCTTTGATTCACCTATATGTGGTTGTTGATTAAAACCAAAGAAGAAGAGAAGATGAGCTATCTCATCCTGCAAAGGTGGAATTCTGTAAAGTGAAAGCGTTGTGGCCTTACTTTGCACATGGTGATTCATTTGCCGGTTTCTGTATGAGCACAGTACTAATTTTCATTTCGTTAAACCCCCTCCCTATTTGCTTAACTGTTAATTGAACCATGTTGATGTCACCACTTGCTTTATACTGCATCTGTATTGGAAAGGAGGTTGCTGCCAGTGGCCGAGATGTCGGATTCCTTTTCCACAAAAGCATATTGGTCCCCACCTTCTTTTGCCTGCTGAACAGGATGCAAGTAGAATGAGTAAGTCAACCTGCATTGCAGAGTGTGGACATCAGTACCACTCTTGGTGCTGTTCCAAAAAGTACAAAAAGGCAGCACTGTGAACGTCACTTAAAGAAAGAGGGGAAGGGGGGCTTAAGCTGCACCTGTGAGTGAAAACTAAATTAGCTGACTCACAAGCTGAGCTCTTTGGAACAGAAGAGAAGCTGAACAGAAACGGTTCCCTGCACTGTAGCCTGCGTCAGAATGTGTCAAACATGCAGCGTTCAGAAATCAATAGCAAACCCCATGGTAACCTCCACCCCCATCTAATGTGCCTGACCGCTCACCCCAAACACCTATGAGGCTACAGCTCTCTGTTACATCCTACCAAACATAATGTCCTCACATTGTCTTTTGTACTGTGTTACAAATGCTGTCGCCTTGCCAGAATGTTACATCAGTGTTGAGACAGCGATACGTCTAAGCGAGAACATGGTATGGTATGGCATGTGGCCCAGCTCAGTATTTCAGAATTGTACAGTGACGTTGCTATCCCACAATCCACCTCTGCAGCTCCTGTGCTGTCCTCCTTAGGTGACTGTAGTGTCTGATTTCTTCTGTGGTTTCTCCCATTCTGAGAGAGCAATCAATACGACTAGACAAATGGCGCGACCGTCGCACATGGATTTCAGTGGCAGTAACTCACATTCACGTTTTCTGAGGAAATTAGGGGCAGCTGGTGAGACTCTTTAAGACTTTGGATCTGGATCACAGTTTGAGCTCCCTTAGCCTTGTGAAGATGTAGAACTTCAGAATAAAATGGTTTATCCTGAGCAGGAATAAGAAAACTTCACTCACATCATTTGTCTGTATGTATTTATTCTGTTACAGAAGATTTAAAAAATGAAATACCCAGAATTGCCCCTTAGAGAGCAGAGGCATTTCACTGCTGTTGTTTTTCTCTCCTCTGTCTGTGTTCCTGCAGTATATTGTGCTGGTGATGTGTGAAATTGGTTGTGCACTTCAGAAGATATGTGGGAAATCAGGGTTCAAATCCAGATATATTTTACAGATATTGAAAACCAGCTTGTTCTCCAGACATTGGTTTATGTTAGCAAATTGTTTGTGATCTTTTGTCATCAGTAAAGTCTCTATTGCACATCATTTATGTGCTGAGAGAATTCTCAAGCCCTCAAAATGAGATACAATAGGTGAGAATATCAGGAAGCAATGCAGCATTATAATTTATTGGTTTATTTCTGGAACATGCTCTGAGAAGTTGCATCACCACAGGGTTTCTGTTTCATGCGCACTTTGCTGAGCTTATTTCTGACTAAGATCTGAGCACAGTGTGGTTCCAATGGGTTCTGAATGCATGCCCCACTGGAGATTTGAGCCTCCCTCTTCAAGTATGTGAGAGGCTTTGGTAGTGGATATCTCTGCATGATTGTCGGTGCACTTGGTGTTTGTCTCCCACATCCTGTTTATGGCAGTCCTCTAATCATCATGGCAGAGGGATGTCTGTCAGCCTCTGCAACAGAGTTGAATACAAACCTGCACCCCCCCACCCCCTCCCCCTCCTACTGGTGTGGAACTTACAAGGCACGTTCTGGTGCAGGGGAAAACCTGGATTAGCTCTGCAGCAGACACAGTTATTCTGGGAGCAAGCTGAGCAGGATTTGATCAGGGCTAAACGGGATCTCATCAGCCTGGCCCAAGGTTGTTTAATCAATCGAGCCATGATCAGCGAGACTGGGTTATCTGCCATGTGTTGGTTCACATATGTGCAGCCTTTGCAGATGTTTCTTGCCCCAGTGTACTTACATTGATTGTATTTTTACATGTTATTCATTTCCACAGCTTGGTATTTACTGAAGCAGTGTCAATTAAGCTGCTTGAGCTGTGCCCCACCAAGGAACTGAACCTGCAATCTACTGGTTACTGTCAAGTTCCCTACCCCTTCATTCACACAGTACAGATTCAGATTCTAAGCAGGAGGAGCCAACCCCCTTCTAATGACTCACCTCCTGGTATTACAGTGATTACTTTAATTATAGACTATTAATATTACCATAATTGTAACATAGGCTGGTGCAGAGATTGGGGAAGTTTTATGGAGTGGTGAGTTGTTGTTCACATGGCTTCTGTCCCTGTTCCCCTCACTTTGCGTGGTGCTCTGCGGTTTACACTGTGATGGACTCTACCAAGCCCACTTTACAATTTGTGCTCATTGATTGTGACATCATGGATTTCAGTGTCAGGCACTGTCTGTGGCAGCAGTACTTGTTCACGGATTTGCATACCTCTTGTTCCTCTTTTCACATTCACGTCCCATGTCACAGCACCATCAACTGATTCAATCTAACAATGTGATATACCACACATTCCCTTATGTTATTCAGGTGGCTGTATCTGACAGTCATGTAATGGCACCATTCAGATGGCTGTATTTGAGGGTAATGTTATGGATCTACTCAGGTTGTTCAATTTAACTGCAATGTAACAGATCCATTCGGGGGTTGTATCTGAGATCCGCCTCCTTGAACTCCGTGAGCTCTCAGTGTCAGTGCACAGCCCTTTGTGGGTGGACCTCCATCGGCTAACGATCCCTTTTCAAGGCCTCAGGGCTGTCAATCTCGTTGCCAGGCAACACTGGCACCTCTGTGACATCACCATCTTCTCATGAATGAACTGAATTTTGTCATTCATGAAACACGAGCCCATTTTTGAGGAATGCATCCTTGCACAAACTGTTTGTAGAATATTAGTTTGGCCTTTCACGGATAGGAGAGGATTCAGAGCTGTGCAGAGACTTTTAGAGTAGCACACACTATAGAATGTGTTGTGTGTGTACGTGTTTTTATATAGCATACAGTAGTGTACTCTGCACATCCCTCAAAATGGATTATGGCCCTTGTTGGAGTTCTCAGTTTGCTTTGTTCTTTTGTCTTTTTATGCATGGCATGATTTTTTTTTATGAATGAAAGCGGGAGAGGAAATTGTAATTTCAATGTCTGGCGGGTGATTATTTACAAAAACTAAGCCCATGCCAGCCCGTTTATCACACTGACATGGGAAGGAGTCTGCGCGTTTTCCTGGCGTTGTTTCTCTAAGTAAATCCTCTTGCAGTGTGAAGTGGGCCCGCTCCCTCAAAAGGGCGGTGGGGAATTCAATCACGTCTTCATCCACGTTGTGAGGGCTCTCTGTTGGGGAGATCAAAGTTGCGGAGACGGGGCGTAGAATTTACACATCAAACACCCCGGCTCCGCACCGCTTATGTCTGCCGCTCAGAACGGAGACAACAGGTTCATTATAGCCTGGTGCGTCAACATGATGCCAGTCCTTTGCTTGTGCGAGTAACGCCGGTCATGCTGTCTTCTAAGGGCCTGTTCATGCTCTTTAGAAACAGTTAATGGAAGTATCAATCCCCTTAATCAAGGACTTGGAGTTTTTGCACACAAGTTTGTAAACAGGATATGAATATCCAATGAAGTGTTCACGGTCTATCAGATTTCAGAGATATTTCTCATTTTGGGTCGGATATGATCCAATGTGTTTTTGTGAGCGTGATAAACCTGATGTGAAACAGAGAGTCTGTAAGTAAAACTCACAATAAAAGTGTGTTTTTTTGCAAATTTAATACACACATTCTTTCATGTGTAACAGGGATAATCCCTGTTCATATTGCACATTTGAGGCGGGCAGGTGTCTTGAAATGATGTTTTGTTTGTTAATTCATAGGAGATTAACCAACCATAATTGGTGTTGTTAGATCATAATGAAATATGTCAAGATTGATACGTTGGCAGCAAATCAGTAAAGCATTCATAAAGCTCTGGCTTGGTCTAATGCTGTTGATACTCATTAGGAGACATATCAAAGTTTGTCATCTCATTTTGGCTATAGGCAGCGGTTCACCCCTCCTACAAGTGCAAATGTAGAAAGATACCATTAAAATGAAAAGGAAATACAAGTACATTTATGGATTCAAACACTGTTCTCCAGGACTGTTGTGCTTTGATTTGCTGTAACCCTTGACTACGTTCAGTGTGTTTCGGCACAACAGACAGAAGCACACTCAGAGTGATTTGTGTGTTCACTGATGGTTGCCATTTTTGATGTGAACACTCATGCAAATTGATCCACAGGTGTTCAGAAGGTAAATGCAGGCATTTCAAACCTCAGAAGAAGGAAACAGCAGCAGTTTGTTTTTTGTTATTCTGAAAATGTCAGAGCATTTTTTTGTCATTCAGAGAGAGAAAAAAAAAATTGGCTGCTTGACAAACACAACAGGAACGCAGGAAAGCAGGAAGGAGATTTGGGCTGAGATACAATTTTATAATAACCTTACAATGAAAAAGTAATTTTATGGGGTATCATAATAATACAATTTTATTTCTCATTCATGCAATATAGCTTGGGGCAATTCTGTCCTTACTCAATTACTCTCCTGCTTGCCAGCATTCAGGGGGAACAATAACCCCAGTATTCAGTTTGGTGGTCTGTGAAGTTTTTGTCCTGCAGTATAATTACCATATCTGAAGGAGCGGGTCAGAACGATAAAAAGTTGCAGAGTTAATTTGGCTCATGTTGCGTTGCTGATTACTGGGGTATTATGTGATTAATTGCTCTGTGAGGACTTCCCTCAAGGGATTTTGGCAATCTTCTAACACATGGTTTAATGACATAACTCTCTTTGACTTCTCAAAAGGGTTGCTGGAAAGTCCGGTAAACTAATTCCAGGTCCTTTGTCACCTGTTGCATCAGAAGGCACATTAGCTTACATTACATTACCTTACATTACATTACATTCATTTAGCAGACACTCTTATCCAGAGGGACATCCAGCACAATGGAACAGAAGTATATCCATTCAAGTTAAATGAGCAACAGTGTCAGACCAGACTGACAACACTCATGGACAAGTGAGTGTGAGCGTAACACCATTCAAGCCCTACCACAAGTTAACGTGTGCAACCTGACTAGACCTGATCCTGGACACTAGATCAAAAGGCAAAAGGAAGCAAACATTTTGCCAAAATAGTCTTGTTGTTTGATGTTTTCCCAGAATGCAGTATGTCCTGAATATGATTCCATGAGGTCCGATGAACATGGATGGACAGGGGTGTGTCAGTCTTTCCCTTGTTTCAGTTGTTTTCCATGTAGCGTATCAAAGGAACGCTCCCCAAACCCATCATGCATTCAGCTAGAACCGCTAAGAAATCATGTTTCGGAAGAACCGGGCTCTTCTGTGCACCCGGGGCTCTCCACCTACTCTTCCACAGAATGGAAACCAGGCTGTCAGGCCTTTCATCCGCCTGACGAATTTCTATTCTCATGGCGTTTGGAGCTGCGGGCCGACCAGAACAAATGAGACAGCCGGAGCCATTTATAGTGTCCACAAGGTCAAAACTTTGCAGCCATCAATCCTGAAGAGTCAATGCTTGTTGCTTTTTATTTAGTTACAGCGCTGGTACAATGCTTTTCAAATAGACGCCTTGGACTGGGGCCAACCCTTTCTGCCATGCTTAAGTTGCAGCTTGTTCTCGGCTGTATTGGAGTCATGTTTGGATCCGCTATTATAAAACATATTCAGCAAAGCTGGTTTTACTGATCTCTGATCACACTGCCAAGGATAAGTGCTTGTATGTATGTGCATGCCACATTACACTAGCCACCCGCTAGCTCTGATATCACTAATGTGCAATCATAGTAATGGTTGTGATTGCACATCATGACAGAGGGAGAGATGTGCAACTCCTCATGAGAAATAAGAGAGTCAGTGTAATGCAATAAAATGTTAAACCAACCAGCAGAGCCAGGACTGTAACAGTCACTGGAGGTAAGGAATCAGCCTCTATGTGAAGACTACATGCTGGCGATTAGCACCTTCTACACAGTGAGTGTGCAGACATTATACTGCTCTTGAATTGTCAAGACTTAGCTGCACTTCCAAGTAAACTGGAATTTGCTCATGACTTACATCTGAGTGAAAGAAGCTCCCCAGTCTGCGCTGCATGTATTTGTGTGTGTGTGTGTGTGTGTGTGTGTGTGTGTGTGTGTGTGTGTGTGTGTGTGTGTGTGTGTGCGTGTGTGTGTGCATGTGTGTGTGTGTCTCTGGAAGGGTGGGTGCGTGGGGGTATATATACATAATTTATGCCTAGAATGATTTCCTCAGGCAATACATGTCGCTGTAGTCTCTGACTGACCACACACCCATTGCTTGCGGGTGCTGAGTCTCCAATGACAGGACAGACTGTAAGCGTGAAGGGACTGTAGTAGAGTCCAGTGGAGCTGGGGTGCGAGGAACAGAAAAGGGAGGTAATGCCGCCTCACAGAGGCAGATCAACAGCACAGATCAGTCTCTGAGAGCCGCTGTAAGACTCTCAGAAGGAAACACTCCCTGGCTTTGCAGACACTGCACACACTACCCATTCCAGCCCACAGTGCTGCCTGATCTCAGGTCAGCAGCTGCCATTATGAGAGGGGAACGGGCTCATAACAGAGATGAAATGTGCCTTACGGCAGCTGTGTTTATGTCTTTTATGATTGTGTTTCTGTAGATAGGGGTGTTGATCTGTACTCTCTGTACTCAATGTACCATGTCCTGCTATAGAATCTATGTATTATAGAATATATTGTAAGATTATGTGTGTGTGTGTGTGTGTGTGTGCGTGTGTGTGTGTATATGTGTGTGTGTGCGCATGCCTCTACATATATAGAAAAGCATTCATAAAGCTCTGGCTCTTACTGTTGATACTCACTCAGAGATGTATATACACACACACGGTGTGTGTGTGTGTGTGTAGTGCACATTTTATTACATGTATTGGCAGGAATCTGAGCACTGAAACACATTTTACCCTATGCT
Organism: Megalops atlanticus; assembly: GCA_019176425.1. Classification (NCBI taxonomy): domain Eukaryota; kingdom Metazoa; phylum Chordata; class Actinopteri; order Elopiformes; family Megalopidae; genus Megalops; species Megalops atlanticus. The sequence continues at coordinate 6,317,588 of CM032898.1, forward strand.
GGTATAGGCTACTGTTCAATAAGGCTTGCAGGAATGCTATCAGTCGATGGCTAAAAGTATCGCAAAAGGGTTTTCAGGGTTTTGAAAATTAGTCTTTGGGGAGAATGACCGTTGCCGCTCACATTGTGTGCCGTTCCATTCCGTCTCTGTGAGGGCGGAATGACATCACCATAAAGTGCCCCCGACCCGATTTGATGAAGACAAGAGACTAGATCTATTGACGACACTTGCAGACCTGATGACTTTGCAGACTTTTCGAGTGGGAATGTATCACCTCGTAGGAGTCGTTTTTTTTTTAATCACGTCTCTGGATATTGATTGCGATGTTCATTGTTTATCTGTACATTCTGGCTGTGTCACACAATAGCTCCCTGCTGTGTCACGGTGCATTTACAAAGGCTCCTTAGCCGAAGCAGATGGTGCATATGGCAACGTGGTGATTCAGCCATTGATCATATTTCATATTGATATGAATGGCAAAAGCAGTGCCAAGCAGCAGAGCTCCAGTGAATGCCCGGCTGCTGCAACAGCAGTACTTAGTCGCCTACCGGAGGAACAAAAGCTCATAATGTCAACAGGGAAACATTTTCTTCAAGTGTTTATGTCAGTGCTTTCAACCTGCTACGTACACCTGATTCGTACACCAGACTCCCTGGGTGCCTTCAAGAGAAAGCTGAAAACTCATCTTTTCAAGCTGTATCTGTGGTCTACCTTCCTCTCTATCTATCGTACCTATCCCTATTTTCTATTTTTAAAAAAGCACTCTACAGTAGTTTAGCACTTAACTCCTGTGATACTTCTCGATAACTACTCTTAGCATAGTGATGCACTTATTTGGAAGTCGCTCTGGGTAAGAGCGTCTGCTAAATGACGTAATGTAATGTAATTTAATGCTATCTACAGTGCCTTGATCAAAATGCACTGACTATTTACTATGTGTTATTAGACAGCCTGGGAGAAGGTGTTCTAGCAAATTACTGATACTTGAATATTTAATACTCTCTGAAGCTGCATTACCCTTAGTCTCTGCACCCCCACTGATGCAAAGAGCCCTGACAACATTACTGAGACATTGTGCCAACATGCTAATATTTCTAGGATGTCAGGGCGATGTTATGTACATGTTGGACATTGTGAAAGTGTTATTTGTCATGCCAAAAAGCAGTCCTCCCGCTCTGACAATGCAAAAGCAGAAAACTGTGTTAATGGTGGATCAATGGCAGATGTATCAATTCTGGAGGGCTGTGATTGGTTGATATGTTGACGATGGGTCCGTGTAATTGGTTGATGTATTCCGGGATCCTGGGACATGCAGGTGACATTCTTGGCAGGCGGTCTGAGATCTGCAGCTCATTGTTAGATGATCTCATCCTACATGGAGAGCCAGGCGCCCACCTAACAGCTACGTGTCATATGGAAAACTGCAAATTCGTCTGAGTCATCAGACACATGATGTAATCACCTTTTCCATCTACTGTAACACTGGAGTCCATTTAATAGCTTATTAATCCGGTAGTTCAGTCTAATATTTTGCTTAAAAGGGTGATATGGGGTTGTTCTTTAAAAAAGTAGTTGTTTTACTTAAAATGTTACATTACTGGCATGTCTGCAAATCTCTTATCCAGAGTGAGTTACATAAATTACATTTTTTTCATGTTGTTCATTTATGGATATTTACTGAGGAAATTATGGGTTAAGTATCTTGTCCAAGGGTACAGTGGCAATGGACCGGCGGGGAATCGAACCAGCAACCTTTCGATTAATGAGCCCCTTTTCTATATATATATATATATATATATATATATATATATATATATATATATATATATATATATATATATATATATATATATATATATATATATATATATATATATATATATATATATATATAAAAATACAACACTACAGTCTGTGTTGAAAACCAAGAAGTTTATTGTTCAATTTATAGGAACCGCAGCCGTCCCCTCATTTAGTATGTGTTTCTCTTTGGAGCTTTTAGATTTAGAGTTTTTAATCCCTAATGAAGTGAGCCCCAGAGAAAGATTTATGTATGCATGGTACGTTCAAGCAAAAGCTTTCTTCTGGTTGTATTTTCTCACCTCAAGTGTCTCTTAAATAGCATGGGTTAGAGGACATTATATTGAATTGCATTTGTGCGCCCATCTTTCAGAGAAATTCTCTCCCCATTCACCCCAGATTGGAGGCAGATGTCACATTATATTATCATAATTGTCATTAACGTGAACACTGTTGTGTATCATTATTAACCATTATGTAAACCCCCAGCCATTATCTCCCACAAACAGGGCCTGATAGCGTCTAAGCATTAATTGAGTCATTGTGGGGGTGACTCAGCTGCCGTCTCTGGGTCTCCGCAGGGGCCGTGTCAGTGTTAAGTGTTGAGCAATACCGCACTGTGGGGAGGGGAGAGCTCCCTTGCTGCCCCCCGCTCCGCTCTGGGGCTGCCCTCTCTCCACTCGCTCATTATTCCCCCTGCTTCTTTGCCATCCTTTGGTCACCTCACTGTTCTTCCACACTATCTCTGACTGCTGTTTGTGATCACTATCTCTGACAGCTCTCTGACCGCTGTCTCTCACTGCTCTCTCTCTGACCGCTGTCTCTCACTGCTCTCTCTCTCACTGCTCTCTCTCTGACTGCTCTCTCTGACCGCTGTCTCTCACTGCTCTCTCTCTGACCGCTGTCTCTCACTGCTCTCTCTCTGACCGCTGTCTCTCACTGCTCTCTCTCTGACTGCTCTCTCTCACTGCTCTCTCTGACCGCTGTCTCTCACTGCTCTCTCTCTGACTGCTCTCTCTGACCGCTGTCTCTCACTGCTCTCTCTCTGACCGCTGTCTCTCACTGCTCTCTCTCTGACCACTCTCTCTCACTGCTCTCTCTCTGACTGCTCTCTGACCGCTGTCTCTCACTGCTCTCTCTCTGACAGCTCTCTGACCGCTGTCTCTCACTGCTCTCTCTCTGACAGCTTTCTATCTAACCGCTGTCTCTCACTGCTCTCTCTCTGACCTCTCTGACCGCTGTCTCTCACTGCCTCTGACCCAACTTGTGCTCTCTCTCACTGCTCTCTGACTGCACTCTCTGACCGCTGTCTCTCACTGCTCTCTCTCTGACCGCTGTCTCTCACTGCTCTCTCTCTGACCGCTGTCTCTCACTGCTCTCTCTCTGACCTTTTTATCTAACCACTTTTACTGCTCTCTCACCTCACTTGGTTGTCATCCTCTGCCCAACTTGTCTCTCTCCGTCTGACCACTCTCTCTCTGACTGCTCTCACTGTGACTGATCTCTCTCTAACTGCGTTCTCTCTCTGACTGCTCTCACTCTGTGACTGCTCTCTCCATGACTACTTTCACTCTGTGACTGCTCTCTCTCTGATTGTTCTCTCTAACTGCTCTGTCTTTTGCTCCTTTGTCACCACCCACCACTCTTGCCCTCATATTCCAGTTAAGCCTGTACATCATTCCTTTACTCACTGCTCTCTCATACCCAGGTTATGCCTTTTCCAAAGCCTACTGCTGTGTGCATTAGATGGAGGGACTATGTGAACATGCTGGTGAAAACCGCACAGCCCTAAGGGTGTGCAGTCTTGCAGCATCTCTCCAGATGTCAGGCAGGGAGGTGTCTGTGCTCGGACCGCGTTTCCCAGGGGGCCGAGGGGCAGCCCACCCTGAGGGCTGTGTGGTTCTCAGCAGCGTGTTCGCACATGCTCTTTTCAGTGCACACGGTCAGCGGGAGCGGTGGAGCTGCAGGTCTGCAGAAATACTGTGTGTGTGTGTGTGTGTGTGTGTGTGTGTGTGTGTGTGTGTGTGTGTGTGTGTGTGCGCGCGCTCTGCACTCTGAGGCTGATGAAGGATCAGAGCTGGCAGCTCTGTCACCAGGAGGGCTGTTAAAATTCTCACCACAAACAGCATCCTAACTGCAAATGTGTGAGGTGATTTCCAGCACATTCTCAAAGATAGCAAAGATAGGTTGTGTCACTGTGGTAATTTTGTGTGTGTGTGTTTGTGTGTGTGTGTGCGCGCGCACCAGGGGGCCGGGGGGGTTGGGGGGTTGGGGGGGTGGATGTGTTATTCTTCTTGCATGTGTATGTAAATACATTTGTGCACATGTGCATATTTGTGTGTGTGTGCATGCAAGTATGAGTATGTAGAGGCAAACTGCTCATACAAACAGAGTGGCAAAAACACTGGCTGTGTTTGCACTGACAGAAGCCAGCAAGCAGCCTCATCTGCACACACAGGCTGCTCTTCCCCGCTCCTCACCCAGCCGCCTGCTTCAGACCTGATTAAACGATGCGGACAGCAGGGTTTGAGGATCAGGAGGGTCCTCACCACGCGATTATAGGGAACGTGCCGAATACGGCCGAGGAGATGCTTAAGAGAGGCAGGGTGTAGCTCTTTCTCCCCGAGGGCTCCCAAACCGGCAGATAAGAAGAGAGGAAGGTCTCAGCCGGCGAGGAGACATTACAGGGAGGCTGGAGGGGCGGCGGCGCGGCAGAGTGTTTTATAGTGCAGCTTGTTTTTCCAGATAACTCTTCAGGGCAGCAGTTCTGAGCCTTTTACTGCCAGTGCTGTCTCTCAGGTTCAAGCATCACATACCCCCTTTTCAAAGGTGATATTTTACTTTTGCAGCAGTGTAGCCTAGTGGTAAGGAGCAGGGCTTGTAACTGAAAGGTTGCAGGTTCGATTCCCTGCTGTGGTGCTGCTGTTTTACCATTGGACAAGGTACTTACCTCAGAATTACCTCAGTTAATATCCAGCTGTATAACGGGGTAACCTGTAAAGCTGTAACATATGTAAGTTGCTCTGGAGAAATGCTAAATGACAATAATGTGATGTAATAATGTACTAAACTATCTTTATCGTTAAACAAACAAGATACAACACTACAGTTTTTGTTGGAAACCAATAAGCTTATTTTTCAATTTATAGGAACTGCAGTCTACCTCTCTTATGTCCTGTAGATCTTCACGCATCCCATGAACCCCTGATGAGGCTATACATATCTCCTGCGGGTCTATGCTCCTTTGATTCAGAACTGCCATTTATAAGACTCAGATATGCAATAAAGCGGTTGTTGTGAATGTGTAATCTGTGCTGAGCCCGGCCCACTCTGAATGAATGCTAAATAAAGGAAAGCGTTTCTTTCATCCGGCCAATTACCTCTCAATCCTCCACTGCTGCCATCTCATTAGTGCGTGTGGTACATCCACCTCAGCACTTTACTGTGTATTCATTTTCAAATCCTATTTTTTTTCTAGTTTTTTTACCAGCAAAAAATATCTGTGATATTCTGTTACATTCATACAAAAAAGTATAATCAGGTATTGATATTCAGGGAGGTACTGTAGGCTGCGTGTCAAGTGAAGAAATTACAATGTAGTCTTGTTTCAGCTCTTGGGGTACATAGAGTACATATTTACTGTGAGCGGCTGTTATTTAATGGCTCTGTGTTTGTGCTATGCTGAGCTTGGCGAGTGCCTCTTTTCTCTGAGGTAGTTATGGCTGAAGAGGTATTTAAGTGAGCCCACACAGGAGAGTTTTGGGGGGACTTGTGCGCACAGCATCATGGGAAACGCACCTCAAAGAGAGCACGCAGTGCTTTCAGAGTTCTGGATGTTAATTAACGCTGTTTTAATGAGTGCCACAGCGCACAATGTTGTGTGCTCGTGTGGGGCCTCAAGTGTGGGTTCAGGGCCAGTGCAGCCCGTACAGAGCTTCTCTTAAGAGGGCTTAAGGTCTGGAACTCGGGTGTATCATCCTTCCCATGCGCTGGCTAATATGCGATAATCCACACAGCCCAATGAGTCATTTAATTTGTTATGCTCAATAGGCCATCTCGACAAGACACACAGTGCCGGAGCAGTTTGTTTATTTTGGCTGGCGTCCATTTGGTGTCACCTAATTTGCGGGCATGCCATTCATTTTCCCAAACCCTGTGACACGGTTGAATATGTCAGGCTGAGAGGGCGTTTGTCGGTGTGTGTGACGCAGGTTTGGGTTGTCACCGTCAGCAGGTTTATCCTGTGTATGAATCTGAGACAGCAAATTGCCTTTCACACGAATAATACTTCTCCTAAAAAGACGGCAGGGAGGACAGTAAGACAGGACAGAGGCGGCCCTCTCTTTGTGGTGCCCCGCAGCTAATGAGTTTATGAATTTTAATGAGGGTGGCCGCATTGTCCACTCTGCCAAACGACCTGCTGCTGAGACTGCTAATTACGAGGGCTTGTACTGAAGCCGGGATCCTCTGCTGTCACCTAGCGGTCACTGTGTAGAATAACGCCAAGGTCTCACTTCACTGAACTGCCGCTGACATTTCTCAAGATGATGCAGCTGCAGGGAACGAACAGAGATGGTGATGAGAACGTTCTGGCTGCGGCTTTGTGTTTTCATGGTTTTCTTTTCTTTGTGTGAGCTGTGTCCTGAGTGTGGCAGGCATTAATTTGACACTCCCAAAGGAGGCTGTGCTCTTTCACGCACTTGTGCCATTGCGGGAAATTTTAGCTGCTGCTGTACGTGAAGAAAATTTCGAATAAGGTATTATGTTCTACTCAGATGTGTTTTAAAGAGCCTGCAGGACCAGGTTTAGCTCTGAAACCTAACAAGCAGTGACCCTGAGTCTGTTGCTGAGTATTATTGTATACATAAGGGTGTGACTCTGTCACGTCATCAAGGTCACTTGAAGGACAGAGTGGCACTAGAACCTTGGCGCCTGGGTTGCAGATGAAACCGTTCTGAGCTGCACACCTGGGACAGCCACATGTGATCATTGGCTGGAGGCTGGAAGGTCAGCTCAGGTGCAGTTCTGAAAACAGGGACAATGCTTCATATCGCTACCTTTGGAGAACCAAAGGCAATTCTATCACTTGCGTGAGATGCACTTCTGAGGCTATTGGGTGGACACATCTGTTTTCCCCATGTTTTCCCTGTTTTCCCAGTCCCCATGAAATAAGACTTTAAGATTGAACATTACACAGTACATCTAGAAATATACTTATATTTGTTTTACTCAAACATTCATTTTTGTATTATATTTTAACCCGAACCTGCTTTCTTTATTTCACAAGGGACCGTGGATGTAAATTTATTCATGCTGTAGTCTTTCACAGACTATTATACGGTGTAGTCTTTCATCAGACTATTATCTAGTGCGCTGTGTAGCTTTTTGTTCTATTAGATTTCCCCTAAGGGGATATGGTACTATAATTTCAGTGTTACTTCCAGCAGTCTACATGATAAATAGCCCCAATGCATCCTCTGTCACCTCAGTACCAGTCCAGCAATTCATCTCCCTTAAGACTGGGAAACAGGGCCGTGCAGTGTGGTGCAGTTTCTCCCTCTTGTGGTAGATATATGGTACTGCGGGACTGTTTGAGTTGAGTGCTTTGCGTAAGCTGGGTGGAGACAAGCATCACTTTCTGACCATGTTTCTCCAGCTTTATATATCTGGAATACCACCCTGACCCTCTGGCAAGAATCTGTGCATTGACCTGAAATTTTCACACCTTCAAATGATCCTACAGTTCATTTGAAAAATAACAGACAGATGGGTTATTAACAGCTCTCCTGCCCCAAATGAGGTTCCTGAATAATTATCTCACTAATGAGGATGTCAGACCTGACATAAGTCTGGCATGCAAGGGTAGATGGCTGAGTATCAGTTCACATGAGATTCAGAAATGACCACACTGTTGTTTGAATCTTAGTCAACCATCTTTATTTTTTAATCCTTTCACAAGGAATTGCCAAACTTGCTGAGTCCTCAGCTTAATGGAAAACAATACAACGAACTGTAATCAGAGTGCCATCTGTTGGAGCACTGCACTTCTGCCACAGTTAACAGCTGATGTAGCTGCCCTGAATACTCAACCATTTCCTCACAAAGTCAAGTGTTTCAGCATGCTCCCTGTGAATCTGTCCATGATGCTTCATAGCTACTGTATGCCGTTCACAGACTGGCAGAAGGACAGGGGTTATTGCATAGCCTTTGCTCCCCCTACTGGCGACAGACAGCATAACAGCTTGCTCATATTTAGTTGAGCAGTTCTGTGGAGCAGATGTCCTGTCTGAGTACAGAAGGCTCCAATGCCCAGAGCTCATGCACATTTCTGTGTTATGAGGCAGCTTGATGCACAGTTAACGCCCCCCCCCATCGCCCCAGGAAGGACACCAGCCAGTCAGGGGGTTCATTACCTATAATCCAGCTGTCTACCACCAAGCAGATAGGAAAATAATACCATTTTAACATTCTTACTTGGAAGGGTCATGTCAAACATTTTGTGTATGATAGCCCTGTAATCCTTATCTCTTTCATGGACTGAGCCTAGTCCTCATGGGTTTATAACATAACAGAACCTCTTTTATTTAACCTCATTTAAGGTCTAAATCATATGGACATTAATCAGACGGACAGACAAAAATACTAGCAAATTATTTCAATAAAATTCGTAATCAGAACTGAGGGAAAAACATTCTCTGGTATGGCTCAGCTGGGGATTAGAGGCATGTCCTTCTGGTGTTGAAACACACACTCTGACTACAGGGCCACTGACCCGTCCCTGGTAAAGTTGGTCTGAAACCCAAAGCCATTAGATGCACTGAGGTCTGAACAGGATCATGGTTTTGACACATACTGCATATAAATGGCATCCCATAACTGCACACCATGGATGAATGAGTCTGCTCGGAAGGAAGGCAGATTGCCTGTAGGGAAGAATCAAGCGAGATGGCACCATTCACTGTGTGCATTCACAACAGAGTGAGTCAGATGGGCTTTACACTGCTACTGTGTGCGCTCTCATTTATGTGTTTACACTGTATTTGTAACGTTACTGTGTGTCATCATTCATGTATTTTTATGGTTTCTGTGTGCCATAATTTAAGGGCACAGACTATTTGCAAAAGTGCACAGTTGCAACCAGAAGGTTGCACTCTCACATCCTAGACCAGACACTGCTGTTCCTTTCAACAAAGTGTCTGAATTTTCTCCCATAAATATTCAGCTGTGTAAATGGATACCCCACAGGTATACAGCAACGAATTAATGTTGCGGGATTTAATTAAGGCATGGCACTATGCCTTTGAAAACGAATGGTTATTTTCTTCAGCTTGGGCTGACAGGCATACACAATTCCCATTTTGTGTTTGGTCATTGAAAACAACAGTTAATACCATTCAACAGCTGTGGTTTTCAGTCCGTCGACTGAACAGATTTTACTTGACATGGCACTTAATAAAGAACCTGTCTCAGAGTGCTTCACACGTATCACAGGGAAACAAAACATGACGGCGTGAAAAGGGATTGTCAACAGAAGCAATAATACTAGCAGAGAACAAACCACCCTGTGTGATGGTATGAGAACAATCAAATGCATTTACACATGCCACTTTGAACAAAGTTCTCCTGGCACAGTATTTTACTGTCACACAGGGGAAGGTGTGCATGTAAGATTTGCCATTGAGAGGAGGGAAAAAAAACCACAGTCAGCGTGCGTCATTAGCTAATCGTGAGTTAAAATGAACTCTTTTTTCCCCCTGTTTTGAGAGATTAAAACATGATCAATCTATCAGCACAAGGCAGATCACGCTATACATGTTAACTGCACAGATACTGAAAATCCAGGATGAAATCTAGGCATCAGCATCCCCAATTAGATAGGATTAGGCCCAAAAAAAGCCCCATCATAGAGCTAATGTGTAGCATAATAGCAGAAGACTGTAAAACAAAACAAAAAAGTTTTACTTTATTTTACTGTCAGGGCTCAGGCAAGGACTCAAGCGCGGACACCAGGGCTTCAGGTTCCAAAAAGCTTTAACAAAGACGTCAGGCGAAGTAGCAAAACCAGAACAGGCAGTGTCAGTAACAGGCAGGCAGTCCGTGGGCAAACCAGGGTCGAAAACGGGAACAGGCAGGGTCAGTAACCAGGCAGGCAGATACTCAGGCAAACAGAGCAAGGCGGCGAGCAGAATCAAGGTCGAAGAACAGGCAGGAACAAAAACGGCAAGACTTACAGGGGAAAAGCACGGCGGGAACGCATCACCCTGTAAGCTCTCACGGATGGGGAGTGTGGATGGTTGTGGTCAGGTGTCATTTAACGGGTATCTGCTGGGGGTCCTCATCATATTAGCAGTGGCCTTGCTTTCCACTCTGTGGAGTGAACAGCAGCCTGAAGCAACTGATCACTGATCGTTCTGGGTTTTATCTGCAGTGATTTCCCATGAATGCAGGTGAGGTGCAGTGGCTTTCAATAGTTCCATCATTTTTTTTACATTTTTACGTTATTGGCATTTAACAAATACAAGTTTTCAAAACGTTATCCATTTATACAGCTGGATATTTACTGAGGCAATTCTGGGTTAAGTACCTGCCCAAGGGTGCAGCAGCAGTGCCCCCTGTGGGGAATCGAACCTGCAACCTTTCAGTTACGAGTCCTGCTCCTTAACCACTATGCTACACTACCGCCCCTCACACAATCAGAAATACTGATGCAAAGAAATGGGGGGCAGTGCTCTGCTCTGGCCATTCCCAGTAATAAATGTGCAAGCACACATATTACACCGTTTGCTGCCAGTTAAGTATATCTGGATAGCAATACTCACTGCATTGACTGTTTTTATTGTTATTATCTCTAATCATGCTTTATCTTGGTAGCCAAATATTGCAATTGATTACCCATAAATTTTATTACTGTGGATGACTTTGGCAGCAGCAGACGGATAAATACAATATGAACAATCCTATGCTGTGTCCTGCCTTTTACACCGACGGGTGATTCACTTGCAGTTTGCTTTTTTAAAATAAACACAATCAGATTCTCACTGTAGTCAGTTGTGTCTCCTGCATCACCCCTGCTGTCTCTGTGCCGCTCCAGCACGAACGCCCAGCTTGGTGCTTTTTCTGCCTGGTCGTTTGCCGATTTCTCCCCTGCCAGGCCTGGAATCCACCCGGTAGCCTTGCAGACCAACTGACAGAGCCGCCTCAAAAGCACAAGGGCTGAGAAACGCTATGGAAACAGTGCGATGAGCGTGGCTGTCGTGAATGAATCGTGGCAGCTGAAATGTAGTTCGTGAGACGTGAGAGGACTGTATGGATTTATCCGTATCTGTTTGTGTTTACACCTGTGTCAGATCAGGCCTCACATTGATTCCCTGAATCTGGGTGTGTCCTACGATTAACAACCACTCCCTGATCACTGCAAACCGTTAATAAGTTCTGTTACACTGTTAATAGTGTTACTCCCTCTGGCCTCTTCTATATGCTACGATTGCATTTGTGTAATGCGAGGTGATGTTTCTCCTTCCATCACTGTTTGGCATCATGTTAAGAGAATGGCATATGGTACCTTGCTTTTATACAGAACTATTAAGTTGTATGTGTACAATAGTATGAGTACATGTTGCTTTTGTTAGGTACTATGTGTGTATGAAACAGCACTGCTGTCTATATATATTTTAACACCATTATCCAGCTTGATGCTATATTAGTGTTTTGCTAGCTGTTCTGTATCCTTAGGCATGTTATTTGTGCTGCTTCTGTAATACACATTTAACATATCTTACCATGATGGCCTTGCAAATCATTTTGAATAAATAAATGCAAATAATATAAATAAACATTTAGCGGAAAGACAACAGTCTACCAGTCAAACTACTGGTTTCTTTCTGTTGATACATCGTGTGGTGATAGCACTGCTATATTTCTTAGTTTAAATATGTTAAATTGACATATCGCAAAGCTGCCATGAATATAGAAACCCACATATTAATTAGGGCAACTGAACTGCAGTGCTGCAAATGCAATTTCCCGTAAAGCATCCTGTAATTCGCTCGGTGAATGGAATGACCAGCAGAGGGCAGCAGAGCAATACTTAACTCACAGTAGCAGTTCGAGGATTCATGTAGTAGCATGTTGGTTTATGACTTGAAGCCATCATACCATTTGAAATCAAACCTGTCTAATATGTATACACACATACACACACACACACGCACACACACACACACACACACACACACACACACATTATAGTTTCACCATTAAAAATTTGCTCATTCTCATCACCATACCGAACACAGCATCACTAACTGAAAAGACTCCATGTGTTAGGCCTCCCACTGCCTCTGTTTCAGTGGCGTCTGAGTCACAGATCGCTACGGTAACACCTTGACTCTGCGCTAATTGAATTAGCACCCAGGCCGGGGGACCTCGCTCTCGGCCGCGCATCTCAGAACAAATCTCAGGTACGAGAGCTATAATTAGGCCCTGTTATTGTCCCTGTGACGAACTGAGGGAAAAATGTATAAAGATGAGCAATGACAGGACAGTTTTTCCAAGCTGGAGCTTCGCAGTGTTTTCCACAGTATTCATTTATGACACATAAATGTGGATACAACTGATACGTTACATATTCCATTACATTATTGTCATTTAGCAGACACTCTTTTGCAGAGTGACTTACATAAGTTACGATCTTATCCATTTATACAGCTGGATTTTTACTGAGGCAATTGTGGCTTAAGTACCTTGCGTTAAGGAATCAAACCAGCGACTTTTTGGTTGCCAGTCCTACTCCTAACCACTACACCATACTGCTGACGCATGCAAAATGCATTCTTGTGATGTTTGGATTATGGAATAATGTTTGCTCAGAAGATCACTCAATATCTGAGGCAAAACTGTGCCCACTGGGGTCCCACAAACATCAGCTTCAGCCTGGAAGAGCTGTGAGAGAAGCAACACTGGGACAGAATGAAAGAGGGAAGGAGAGAATTGAGAGAACAAGATGGATCCATGTTTAAATCCCCCCATGCCACAGAGAGATACGGAACAAAGAGAGGAAAATTAGGCTCCGGGTTAGCATTACGTAACTCTGCAGTAATAAAATGGAAAAAAATACAGTTTATTTTTACCATCCAGATTTAATTTCGCCTGCAGAATCAGAACCCTGTGTGTTTCTGTTGAGAAGGGGGATTTCAAATTTAAAACTGCAGGAGAAGCTCTTTGGAAAGTGTGTGTGTGTGTGTGTGTGTGTGTGTGTGTGTGTGTGTGTGTGTGTGCATGCGCGTTTGAGTGTGTGTGTGTGTGCTTGGGTGTGTGCATGTGCTTTTACTTGTGTTTGTGAGTGAACTTTCAAATGTGGCATGGAATGTGTGGAAGAATATTGTGAGATTATTTCTTCAACAGAATGACTTCAAACAAACTTGCCATACAGAGCAGTTCAGGTTTAAGAGTATCGATGACACAGATGTTGATACAGAGAATTCTTATGGAGTGGATTATAGATTCATAGTGTTTTGCTTCAAGCGAGTCTCATACAGCATGATTCACAAGGAGTGATTCAAATAAAGGGATTCATATGGAGCTGCGCATTTACAGCAATTCGCAACAGGGCCTTTTCATACAGGGTAATTCATGAAGAGGGTTTCATACCAAGCAGTTCATGGAGAGTAATTCACACAGAGGGATTCATTAACAGTGATTCAGTAAGGGTGAATCACACAGCACTGTTCGCACAGAAAGATTCGTACAGAGTGAGTCACACAAAGCAGTGGGGATGACAGAGGGGAGACGCTGCTGGGATGCGGAGAATGCCGGACAGAGCGTTCTCAGTAAGCCCCATCAGCCCAGGGGGTTGTTCTGTTCTTTGCAGACTGCCGGAAGGGGAACATTCTGTTTGTCCTGAACGGGTTACCCACTGCAGCGCATGGCCGAAAGAGCCATGTGTCTACTGTAGGGTGCTGGCTGCCTGCAGGGTGCTTTTACACACATTTGATAAGGACCACTAAATAGATGATCGGCTGTGCAACGGTGACCTATGAAAGCTTAATACTGAAGTACTTAGGACAGTGATGGCCATGTGGCATTGCGGTTAGAGAGCCAGGCCTCCAAACAGCAGGTTGCAGGTTCCAGGTTCCAGGTTCCAGTTTCAGTTATGATGCTGTTATGTTCTTGAGTTTGGTCTGATCTGCTTTGGTAGCCATGAGGATGTATAAATGAATATTATGTGCAATATAAGACACGTAAGTCATCCTGGAGGGGACTGTTGGCTAAAGGAAAGACTCTGCTGTGGGTCAACAACCCACCAATCTCCTGTGTCCACACTGTATAACAGAGTGCATCTCTCCTGCACCCATGTCTGCATGCACACACACACATACATGTGCGTACATGCACACATATACAGGCACACGCACATGCACGCGAATGAACACAAACACACCCTCACGCATGCCACGCACATGGAAAGACTCACACACATACAGAGTCACACACATGTACAGGCAAACATATGTGTGTTTGCATACAAACGTATGTGCAAAACAAACATGCATACACGCATGCAAGTGCACACATGTACATGCATGCACACACACACACGCGTGTGCACAAATATTTACACACGTGCATACACAGATGTACACACACAATCATGCACACACTTACGTGTTCACACACACTTATGAAAGAAAATAATCACCCCCCACATACACACACACACACACACCCACACACACACGCGCGCGCTGCACACACGCCGCATACACACACATGCACTGGAGCGTCTGCCTCCTCTCCGTGCATCTCCTCTGAGAGTGCTGGGAGGGGAGAAGAGGCATTTCTTCCTCACAGCACAGAGCGAAGCGCATTACAGAGGGAGGAAGAGATGAAGGGGGAGGGAGAGAGACTCTGATACATTCTTATTCACGCGCTGGTGAGAGACAGAGAGAGAGGGAGAGAGAGCAGGCTGACATACATTCTCATTCCTGTACAATGCAGAGGGAGAGGGAGAGACAGAGATAGGCTATGGCATATTATCATTCACTTACAGTACAGGGATGGAGGAAGAGAGAGGGAGAAACTAGGGAAAGATGCTGCACTTTCCTATTGACTTTGCTTATAGTACAGATGGAGAAAGAGAGAGGGAGAAAGAGGACAGAGAGAGAGAGAAAGAGATGGAGATTTGGCATATTATCATTCACTTACAGTACAGGGTGGGGGAAGAGAGAGGTAGAAAGAGGGATGAGAGAGAGAGACAGATAGGCTGTGGTATATTATCATTCACTTACAGTAGAGGGATGGAAGAAGAGAAGGAGAAACTAGAAAAAGATGCTGCACACTCTTTTTCACTTTACTTACAGTACAGGAGGAGAAAGAGAGAGGGAGAAAGAGGACAGAGAAAGAGAGAGAGATGGAGATAGGCTTTGGCACATTATCATTCACTTACAGTACAGGGATGGAGGAAGAGAAAGGGTGAAACTAGTGAAAGATACTGCACTTTCACATTGACATTACTTATAGTACAGAAGGAAAAAGAAGTAGAGGGAGAGAGAGAAAGCAAAAGAGATGGAGATAGGCTTTGGCACGTTATCATTCACTTACAGTACAGGGATGGGGGAAGAGAGATGGAGAAAGAGGGACGAGAGAGAGAGAGACAGATAGGCTGTGGTATATTATCATTCACTTACAGTAGAGGGATGGAAGAAGAGAGGGAGAAACTAGAAAAAGATGCTGCACACTCTTTTTCACTTTACTTACAGTACAGAAGGAGAGAGAGAGAGAGAGAGAGAGAGAGAGGGAAACTGATGGGAGTGACCAGTCCGCAGTGCTGTCAGTAACTGTCTGAGACTCTGATGTGAAGAGGAGACAGCACCCATTTGTGAGTCTCATCATGCTCTGTCTCCTGCCTTCCCCTCACCACCATACTTAGAAGCGAGTGTCTGTGTTTGTGTGCGAGCATTGATGCTTTGAGGTATGAAATTTTTTACATTTAAAAGGTAATTTGAGATTTATTTTATCTTGGTGTAAGGCAGCCCTACAGTACTGATGAGTCCAGGTTTCCCTCTCATTGCCTCAGCCTGATTTGACAAGCATGAGGTCACGTTCACATACGCATGCTTGCTCTGTAGGGCTTCTGTTGATCTCTTGTCTTCAAGCTCTAGGGCACACAAGGACAACTCGCATCAAAGAGGAGGAAGCGGAGCGCACTGCGTCAGTTGAAAAGGTGGTTTACGGTTTGATCACAACTGCAATTCAACCGCAACCATCTCGACTAGTATCCCCCACCCGCTTTAACATCCACACAAAGGACTGAGGCCCGTGGAAAATCCTTGTTCAGTCACGTTGTACTGAGCAGAAGGAATTACGCTCGTTAACTACACACTCAGCGCGAATTACGAATTAGTAAGGTACTCTGGTCACAATCAAATTCAACTGTGTTTCGTGCCCGAGAATAACCGAAAGGTACACGAGAAAGACTTTTGTAAAGCATTAACAGGTGACTCTCTCCTCCATCTCTGCTGACAAATCCTCCCCCTTGAGAAGCAGTGACAGTCTATGTCTGGTCGAGGTCCATCTGTTCAGTAGGGGGACACTCTGTCCCTCACGCTGGGACAGTGACTGGGTCAACAGCCTAGCAACGCCACACGGCACCGCTGCCAACAGCGCAGATCACATTTCCCGACGCCCCGGACAAGCTCTGTAAATCTTTACTGCCTGGGGAGGCGATGCTGGCCCCCTCGCAGGTGTGATTGAGAGCTTTTGGTTCAGGAGGAGGTCAGGCAGAGGACGATGTAGCCCGGTGCTAAGCCGTTGCTACGCCACAACCTGGGACATGAACATGTTCCCTAACCCAGGCAAAGCCAGGATCCAGGCAAAGGGTGTGACAAGGAGCAGGGTGAACCCAAATGCAGAGATGACTCGGGACACTAGAGGTTTGGTTAAAAAAGATTACCTTTACTGGAGAGTTGGGAGAAACAAAACAGGCTTGGTGCAAGAGTATATACACACATACACACTCACACACACACACACACACACACGCAAACAGACGGACATGCTAAACGAGACATAGAACACAGGAAGTTAGTTGGCCATCTGGTGGCTAACCCAGGAAGCAGCAGCTACATCCCTGACAAATGGTGTGTCTTGAAATGAAAAGTGTGTTTTTTTGTGGAGCTCTCTCCTGTTTCCTGGCGTCTGGACACATCCTCTGCGGCAGGCTCTTTGTCCTGTCACAGAGTGCAATGGTGTTCTGTAAATGTACAGCCTGTTCAATAGAAAAGGTCTGCATACAATTGCCTGCAAGTCCTTTAAATGATTTTAGAACATGCTTGGTGTGAATGTATTTACACTGAATTTGGGTAAATGTAGGCAGCAGTATGCTGTAGTGGTAAGGAGCAGGACTCATAACTGAAAGGTTGCTGGTTTGATTCCCCACGGTGGCACTGCTGCTGTGCCCTTGGGCAAGGTACTTAACCCACAATTCCCTCAGTATATATCCAGCTGTATAAATGGATAGCATGTAAAAATTGTAACTTACTGTGTAAATCGCCGTGGTTAAGAGCTTCTGCTAAATGGCAATAACTGCAAGAAGTAATTGTCCATAGTTTAATAACCACTGTGCCAAAGTCCTATGGTAAAGAAAAGGGCCTATGCTTTTGGACACCTACAGCATGTGCTGTAAACAAGGAGTTAATCCATCTCATTTGTGTCCCTCTCTCAATCCTCCACCAACACCAACACCAGCCGCTGGCACGGCTGTATCTCTGTGTGTTCTTATTAAACAGTGATGTGAACATCCTGTGCCACTAAAATCATTAAATCCAGGCCATGACGCTCCGAGCACTATCCCTCCTTATCAACATGAATGCTGTGTGGGACATCAGATGCCGAGAACATTGTGTTAGGTAAAAACGGGACAAAAGGGTGGATTGTAATCGGAGGGGGGTGGGGGACTTGCCGAAGCTGACGAACAGAGGCAAGAGGCTCAGGAAAGTTGCATTTTGCTGATCATCAGCTTTCTCGAAGTTGGTTTCAAAAACAATCAGGGCCACACGGCTGCGACGCCAGACAAAGGCCCTAAAACAATGATGCGCTTTTAGCTGCGCTGGAAATGCCCTAATTCACAGTCATTTTAATGATTTGTGTGGCTATTTGTAATAACGGCCAATAAACGAAAAGATGGCAAGTGTTTCTTGGGACATATAAGTGATGTGACATCAATCCTATTGCACTGCTACAACATAACCGCAAGGTTGAGCCTGTTTTGCCTGAATTTGGGAAGGAGTGGAGACAGAATCCCTCCAGCTGCATACAGGGAACAGTCTGGGAGCAAAATGAACTGGGCGACATGAGTAGGGCTTGTAACCAAAAGGTTGTTGGATCGATTCCCCACTAAGACAGTGCCATTGTATCCTTTGGCAAGGTACTTAACCCAAATTGCCTTAGTAAATATCCAGCTGTATAAATGGAAATGTAAAAAATTGTAACTGATGTAAGGCACTCTGGAGGAGAATGTCTGCTAAATGAAAATAATGTAATGTAATATAATGGATCTGAATGCAGCAAAGGGAGACAGGAACTTTGAAGTGGACATCTTGACTGAGAGCATTGCATTACCATCAAAGTCTCGACAGTCCTCCGCTACAGTAAAAGGTGACAGGAAGGAAAAAGAGTAGCACAGTGCCTGGCCACCTCTCCACTTTCATCTCAAGCTGCCAGGTATGCCACAAACTGACACTTCCAAGCTCAGACTGAGCACCCTCCGGCAGCCAAGGGCACAGGCCGGCTTTGAGTTTGTGTGTGTGCACCCCTCAGCCCTGTTCAATGGGTAGTGATTAGAACCCCGGACCTTGAGATTCTCTGAGGTGGTGTTCTGTTGCCGTGCCTCTGAGGAAAGTGCTGAAACCCAAATGGACCAGTGAAAACCCTGTGGTACCGACATGTTGCAAAATGTATAAGTGAATAAGAAAATGACATCTGTCAATCAAAGATCAAAGATATTTTTATTTCTCTGTGGAGTATATATGGTCCATGCAAGGGTTTGGGGCAGAAGCCATACTCGGGGAATTTGTGAAGATGTACAATGAATCCATTTATTCCTGTGTCAGATATATGTCCATTCCATAACTTGAGCAGGTTTTTTAAATACACTAGAGGACATCAAAAGACCTTGCTGAATCATGTTCTTGATGCACTTTCATCTTCTACATCGCTGTCTGCAACTTTCCTTATTTTAATCAGTTTCAGGTTCAGGTCAGGTGAATAATTTATCCTAAGAAGAGTAGATATAGTCCGAAAAGTATCTGCATTACGAAACCAATCTTAAATATTATATAAAAGATTGTTCCTAAACATTACTTTCCGTGGACGATCAATTTAAAATGCAAAATGTTAAAACGAGACAGTGTTACACCCTATCGGAGCTGGAAAATGAACCGTCTGTTCCCGGTTTCCTAGACTTCCTTTGAAGTCTCTGAAATGAACAGAACCTCATCCTCAAATGGATCAAAGGCGTGCACCCCCCGAAAAAGCCATCTTAAAACACAATTGCAAGACCGTGGTATAAATTATAATTACGTCCTGGATATATGCGTATATATCTAGATTTTCCGTGTGGAAGGGTAGGTAAACAAATTTGCAGATTACTTCAGCGTATTTCATTCGCCTGGTGTTCCAGCGTGGTCGAGCGGGCAGGGGCGCGCACTGGCTTCAGATAAAGACTCCTGATCTGAACTCGTCTTCTAGAAATATGATTTCGCTGCCGTGTTGATAAGGCTGCTTATTCAGGCTGCCAGTCTGAGATAAGTCTGTTTTTCAGCTTGATGCTCAATCACTGTGTGCGCTGTATTTTTTTTTTCACCTGTGCTCCTGTTCTTGTTGTGCCCGTGATATACATGCCTTCAATGCATCTTCCTATGGTGGCCTTGCATTCTGCTGTACCTAAGAGTGTCGGTCAAATCAATGAACAATCAGACAGAGAAACACACACCTGCAAATATATATTTTCTGCAGCACTCTTTGGCATATTTGGCTGTTCATTCATACTTCCATTTTGTTGGGTAACTAACAAAGCCAAACAATGATAATTATACCATATGAAATTTTAAAACATAAATGGTAAGACGTTTACATTTCTCATTCTTGAGGATTGTACAAGTATCTGATTTTAAATAATCATTCAGAGAAAGTTTGACACCATTTTTAGAGTAACAAAGCTGTAGACTTAGGCAATGTGATTTAACTGATGTATACATTCCTATATATCATATTTAGTGTGCATACACCATAAATACTCATTTTATTTGTTCACTAAAATATAACGCACCAATGACTGTGCTCAAGTATCAGCAAATTCACTGAGAATTCAAGGTTTCTTAATGCATCCGCTGACAGGATGCGATAGATTCATAGGTGTGGTATACAGACATGTTAAACGCTTTAATGATGCTATTTGTTAGAGGAAATTCAGTAAGGTCCAGAAATTTAAGCCCATATCGTTGTGCATGAAGAGTTTCATATGTAAAAAGAGCAATGTAGCTTTTATATGTGCTGACTATAAACCTATATGTAAACATCTACTTGGCAGTCATAAACATACGAAAGCTTAATGTGTAGCTATAAATTATAGATTTTAAATAGCCTTAAATGCACAGGGGGCTGTCCAGACAGTGTCAACATTTGTGTCTTAAAAAACGCTATCCACTAGATTAAGTACTATGGTAGACATAAAGTAGCTCTTTAGCTACATGCTTTTTGCTGTCGACACTGCGATTGCATTCTACTCCTACATTCTTTGGCGACGCTGGTCAGTGGTCAGCGAGCGAAGGTGGAGACCAGTCACTCATCCACTCATGTGCAAACGGACCTGCTGGTGGAAAATGAGCGAGGGAGCGTCTGTGAATCCGTGTTCAGTAAGGGAGGGGGTGCGGCTCTACATCACATCATTGAAATGATGTTCAAGGCTCGCTACGCCCGTAGTGTCAGCCTAGCGTTTTAAACGAGCAGAATCCCAGGTGTAGGATTGGGTGTGTAGCTGACGTCGGTGAGAGGCAACATCAAACGCGGCGCCGTGGTCTCTGGGATTGGCCGAAACCGCTAGGTCAGGGGAGTCGATCGGAGTCAACCGCGAACCTTCGCGTTTATAACCCCCCTCCCCGTGTGGCTCCATCCCAGACGCAAATCCGTTTTCGTCTCTGCATGTTCGTGTCCGTCGGCTAGTTATCCCATGGCGGATTCCGCACGAACCATAATGCACGGGACTTGGTTTACCGCCGGGCAAAAGGACAGCGCGTCTGCGGGGATGACAGTGGAGAAGCCGAAAAAGAAAGCTTTCTACCTGGTCCGGATGAAATCTCTCAGCAACAAGAAGGAGACCGCAAACAATAACAACATGCCCTTCATGATCCATTGCCACATAGGCAAAGAGATCAAGCACATATGCAGCAACTGCAGCCGCGGGAATGAGGCGCGGGACGGTGAGTGCGGCGTTGTTTTGCTAGAGCTAAGAGCTGATGGGGTATGTAGCGGAGAGCTATCTTTGAACCAAACACCGTTTAATCTCTGTTCCTGTGCAAATATGCTGCCAAGCAAGTGAGCTAGCTGGCCTAACGCAAAGAGGAAAAGGGCTGTTTTGACAGCAGACGCCCTGCAGATCTTTTGAGGGAAAAGACGCAGGAGATTAACCAAGTGTGTTTTATTTAAGGCGTTGTAGGCTACTGCCTAGGCTGGGCGGTTGTTAATGCAATAACGTGGCTAAAATTGCTACATGATCGCTAGTCACCTAAAAGCTCGCCAGTTTATTTTGCAAGGCTATTTTGCATAGCTCTGTTAGTGGAATGTTGCAAATGCAAATAACAAAACTGATAAATACAGCTTAATCTTAATCTAGTTAACCTACATTGCTTAAGTAGTTAGCTTGCTACCTCGGCTGTGTACTGCATGCTGACATAATAATCCCGAATGTAGATATTTGTAATTTGACTAAAACACACAAGATGATACCTTTTTTGATACTATCTGTGGGTAAAGAGTTCATTGAGCTGACAGGAGTTTGTAAAAAAAAATGTTTTTGTTGTTGGGCGCCACCAATATTAGTGTATGTGCGTGCGTGTGGTTTGTGTTTGTGTATACATATTTATACACACACACTATGTTAATGTAGGTTTTTTGTTATAACAAAACATTACATAAGCATTCCAAAATTCCAGTTTCAACAATACGACTTGCCACGATTTTATTTTTTTATGTAACAGTTTATAGCTCCACAGTGATCCCATCAACTGTTAAATGCATTGGAAAAAAAAATTCAAATCAGCTATGTTGCCTATTCGATGGATACAAAACGCCGGTGGTGCTGTTGGTCTCTTCAACTCAACAAACACTTACAGTAGAAAACCGCAATTTTAGGAATGTTATCCTGGACTGGAAAAGTTAATTTTATGGTGGGTCAGGTCGCCTCGATTAAGAATTAATGAAAGGAGTGCAAAAAACGTTGTGTTGTGAAAGTTGTGTTGTTTTTGTCTGTTTCTACTGAATCCACTGGGGACATGTCAAAATGACAAATGAAGGTCTTAAGCATAATACACTCTTAAGGACCTATAACAAAAAAAGGTCACCCAACTCCATCTGGAGCTGGTGGTTTTAACGTTCTGTTGTGTTGTAATTTTGGCCACACGCCTACTACGTAAAATGCCTGAGAATTTAATCTCGATGCTATCAGAGGAGTAAAGCAAATCAATTGAACGTTGGGTGTGAATGCGCTTAAGTTATTAACGATTAACTTGATCCACTCCCCCCGCCCCATGCCAACCTGCTGTCTGGACTGTGTGACTCATTAATACGCTCAAGAATTTCCTAAATATTCCTTAGCCTCCTCAAGAGCCACAGGAGTGCTTTGCGGCGCACTTCACACGTTGGCTTTACCCCCCCTGCGATACGGGGGTCAGAATTATGTCTCCTTTTAAGATCTTGGAGACCAAACCACACTGAAAACATCTACGTCGTCTGCAGTTTCCGTGCCTGATTCATACCTTGAACCAAATGGCTATAGATTGACTACTACCCTCTATACATGCTAGATACCAGTTAAGCATTTTTTTCGTGATGATGAAATATTAAAGCAAAGTCTTTCTCTGAATCCTGGTATAATCGGGACACCGCCTGATCTCTTAAAACTTGTTCAAAGGCTGAGCATTTACCGGGGCCGTTTGGCGTGTGTTTTTCGCAGTAGTAGCGAAAATGATTTCTGTCACTTCCAATTTTGAGTCTTTTGAAACGAAACGCAGGGCGCCTGTTATCGTTCACTAAAGTAGGTTACACAGGAAAAAAACTCATTTTGTAGAATGCTTTGAAACTCATTAGCTTGTGTGATCTCTATCTTCTTGGAATGCATAGGAGGAGGTACAGATGCAAATCGTGGCCTATATAACGCCATAGCTTTGTAGAAATGCTAATTTAGAAATACCACAGTGTCCAGTAATTGGCACTTCACTATTTTGTCAGTAGTACCTTGGAATACCGAATCACTGCGTTGGAGTGAAATTCTTTGTGTCCATGCCTCTAGGGAAATTTACCATTTGTGAGCATGTACACATTTCTGCTTTGGTTTTCACTGTGGCTTGGATGTGATGTGTAGTCTCTTGCATTTTGTGCTGGTTAGGTTATCACCTTGATGTTTCAGTTCACCCCAAACAGGAAGTCATTTTGAGGTTTACCTTTGTCCAATGATTTTTTTCATTCCCACTCACACGGAAAGGTCACGAGCATCAGAATTGCTCAGAGACTGCTCAGATCCACTGATCCGTTTTATCTGGATAGGCCGATGGTAAGTGCAGAGAGTGAGAGAAGCCCATCCACAAGATATAAAGATTAGATCAGAGCGGTTTTGTGGTGACAAATCAGATTCCCATGAATGCAACGAAAAAGTAATGCTGTAGAGGATAGGAACCAATGTGAGAATTATCAGAACTGTCAATGTGAAATATGCTCTGCATTAATGGAAACTGATGCTGTAGGAATTGAGAGAAAAAAAACTGAGTTGAAGTGAGCAGAACTGCTTTCTCTGTAGAGCGCATCACAGAGGCATATATATAAAAAAACCCCTTGATCTTAAATTCTAGTACTCCAGGATTTAAGGAAGCCATTCTCATCACCTTTAATGTTCGGAGTTCTAGAGATGCTGTTCTTTGTGAAGATAACATCGGGGATTACGGATAAAGGCGTCGGTCTCATTAACATTTTGCATTCCAATCACCACCCCCAACACACACGCACACACACACACACACACACACACACACACACACACACACACACACACAAACTTAAACACTAACATCATTGCTATTGTGCATGTCTCCCTGAAGGCTTGATCTCGGCGGCAGTGTAGCATAGTGGTTAAGGAGCAGGACTTGTGACCAAAAGGTTGTTGGTTGGATTCCCCACTGGGACACTGCTGTTGTACCCTTGGGCAAGGTACTTAACCCACAGTTGCCTTGTTAATATCCAGCTGTATAAAAGGATAACGTTGTAAAAAAAATTGTAACCTATGTAAGTCGCTCTGGATAAGAACGTCTGCTAAATGCCAATAGTGTAATGTAATGTGAATCTCTGATGGCCTGAGAATCGTAGGAGAATGTCCGCTGCTTCATCTCCCCTCATTTCGGCCTCTTCCCTCGCATGCAGACCCCAAAGTGCAGCAAGGCTGCTGGCGTTGTATGCTGAGGGTCAGAGAAAGGAGAAGTCGCTGAAGGTTGATGCTTGGGATGGCAGTTGGAAAGATTTGATCCCACATTCCTCAGGATCACTTCCTGTCCTTTGGGAGGTCCTCTGTAGCAAAATCTGGGTCGTTTCTGTCATTCGGAGGTGGCTCTGTCAGTCCTGGGCCCTGTGCTTCCACACACATGCGTGTGCCTGCTTTGTGTGTGGAAGCTCTCGCGTGTTGGTTTGGCTGTTGTGCGTTGTGGTTAAGTACAGAATCAAGGCCGCAAGTAGGGAGTGTATAACTTTGATCGCTCCGCTAACCACAGGCCTACGGCGTGTCCTCTTCCATATGCAATGTGGCAATCGCAGCCATGACAAATGAACTCTAGGAAGGTGAATTTTGCTTCGGGAGGTGTTTGAGATTCAGTTAGTTTAGGCGTCTGTCAATTTGAACGGAGAAGGGAATAACCTAATGGAAATGAGCATAATCCCCCCCCATCACTTGTTCCTGTTTTTTTGTGCATTTGTTATTATTGTGTTCAGTCATTCTTTTTGACATTTTCATGTTAGGCCTCACTCCCTGTCCATCTTTTGGCTTGCACAAAGGTCTCTGTGCAAATGTCAGTGTATTCACAGGTAATTATACAGACGTTTTCTTTGTCAGCACTTAGCCTGGATTCAGCCTTCACATAATACTCAAGTCAGAGCAGCTTCGCTTCAGACGCTCCACGAGACTGGCAGGCATCTCTCCAGTGAAATGTGTCCCTGTGTTTTGATGCAGATACATGCAACCTTTTGTTAGGTCAGAAAATTTCAGTGCAGTACCCAGGGACCCATCTTCCATGCCTCCCTGTAAGAATGTAGCAATTTCTGGCTGCTCCAGATTTCATTTTGTCCCTGAAAGTATATCACAGTCAATTTGCAAATGGTAATTTTGAGCTGTTAATTGACTACTGATCTACATTTAAATCTTAGATCTGGATCTTGAAAGTGAGTAAAATGGTGAAAGAAATGTTTGGTATATGGCCAGGAAAATTATTGAATTATAAATGATTATTTTAGTTTTTTCTCCCACTTTTCTTTAATTTACCTCTTGGTTTCTGCTCCTTAAAGCCCTCTGTGAAGGACGCCCTATTGGTTCAGTGTGATTTTTGGTTTGGTTGATCTGACCACAGCGTTGCGTTCATTATAACTGACCGCACGCCTTCTCTCCCCACCCCTCCCCCCTAGCAGAGGAAGTCGAGAGACTGGCTGCGATGCGCTCGGAGTCCCTCGTACCCGGGACCCACACTCCGCCCATCCGGAGGCGGAGCAAGTTCGCCACCCTCGGACGCCTCTTCAAGCCCTGGAAGTGGAGGAAGAAGAAGAGCGAGAAGTTCAAGCAGACCTCTGCAGGTAAGGCTGCGCTCCCCCTCCCTCTCTCTCTCTCTCACTCCCCCTCTCTATGCTCCCTTCTCTCTCCTGCTCCTCCTCTCCTCTCATCTGTGTTATCCCCAGGCCGTTTGCTGTTTGTTTGCCTCAGCCTCCTCCTAAGCCTCTCCCTAATGCCTTCTCCTGGAGCCTAACCAACACGTTCACTTGCTGGGAGTTGCTGGCTGCTGGGAATTGTTCAGCAGCTGTACTAGTAGCATGATGTTCCAGCACTGTGCTCGGCTTTGAAGTCCATGCGCTGAACTGTGAGATTCCCATTACACAGAAGCAAGTGATTGAGGAGGGGATGGCAAAAAAAAGTAACTGACTAAAAAAAGAACAAGGTTATTGGTGGAGCTGGGCATTGATTGGTGGAAAGTGCAGACATTTCATAAGGTGTTCTATTTTAGGGGGATATAAGGTGACGGGAGGCCACGGCAGGACTGCGTTTTGTTCAATTCTGTTTTTATTTGTTTTTGGATGAATGAGTGTCATCGCAGGTCCTCAATGAATTTAGTAATTGACCAAGAGACCATAAAGCCAATGATGAGTCCGAGTAGGATTAGAGTCCTTTTCATCTCCTCAGCAAAGATAGAGGAGGACAGAACTGCAGGATTTGATAACTTTCCTGAACATTTTATCAAACTGTAGACCTTAAACTTGGGTGAACTCTGCGTTCTCTGTATTTTCATATTGCAGCAGTCTTGAACGACTCTTAAAGCCTTGCAGCACTAGAGGCAAAGCATTTGCCTTCGTGCTAGATAAATAATGCACATTAGCATATCTTGTAGACATTATTTATTTGTTACACATTTAAGAGCCTATGAAAACCTGCACGTAATGAAAGATTATTCATCAATATTATTAACTTCCCTGTCTGGCCGTGTGAGGGAGGATGGATCTACAGCAAGGCATTTATATCCAAAGAACCTGTTTCTGCAGTGCTCTGGGGTGGTGTAGTGAACAGGGTTCTTGGGAAAATTTGAATATCAAAAGACCTGAAATGCACTAGCCTAAAATGCTGTATGGGACTGCAGGGTGAGGTTGCTGTGTGGTGTCATCATAGGTGCAGCTAGTATCTTTGCAACGTCCCATATGTGCAACATGGGGGTCTATGGTCCGGAGCTTTTGCAGCAAAGCATTATGGGAGAAGTGGCAATAGTGCAGCACAGTGATGGGGAAAAATATGAATTTTTGTGGATATCAGTGGTGTCTTTTTTTGTAATCCAGTGTTTGGACCAGTGCAGCCAAAGACAATTTTCCCCTCATGCCTAATAGTTGTTCTGTTTATTAGTATTGCTATGGTTGCTGTCATTGCTGTTGCTGTCATTAATATTAATAATAATGCTTCCTTTAATGAGGGGCTCAGGGAGCCCATCACAATGGATGTGCTCTGTATGAACCTGGACGGGGAACACAGAGGGGTGTGAGGAAAGTTGAAGAGGACTGTAGCGGTATGTGTTTGAGGTCACGGTCACTCGAATGGCCTTATTGCCTCAGTCTGTGCAGTGCATTCAGAGGCTGCTAATTAAAAATAAAGGGCCTTCTGTCTTGCGCTGAGTGTGTACGAGCATGGAGGAGCCCCTTTCCCGAAGGCTGTCTCTTCAAATTCTCTCTTGTCCTGCAGTTAGATGTCTTAATTAGGACGTGCATTGAAATCTAAAAAAAATCGTACAAAATGAGATTTCCCTTTCATGTTGCACTGTACGATGTATAAAATACAAATATTCTAGAATGTTACATTTTTGTTGCGTCATTGTGTTGGGTGAGAGGCTCTGAATGACAAAAACCACAGACAAACTATGCAGCATTGATTGGCTTGAAAAGAAGGGATTGATTTTTCTTAAACATTTTCATGTAAAAAAAAAAAAAAAAAGACCAAAACCTTCCTTTGGAAACTCTTTTATCAAAAGCTAAAGGAAAAATGGTCATAGTCATAACTGCTGTTAATAAGAGAAGGATGTCTGTATGGTATTCTTGAAGACTAAATGTTGTTACCTGTATATTTGTTTATTTTGCATCCATCCAATCCTTCAGTTTGTTTTTCCGTTTAACCAATTAAAATTCAAAAGCTGTAGACACACCAGCCGTTTGCAGCGGATGCCTCCAGGCCTAGAAAGATTTAAAAGTGACTCATAATTTCTTGTAAATGTGAAATAAACACCCTTGGCTGCATCCCTAGTGTTTGTCAGTCCAGAATGCACATTTCAACCCCCTCGCGATTGTTGACTCACTGGTAAAGCGATTGTGTGCCTCTGACTGCTGCTCCAAGTCGACTGTCACCGTCTGTCCCTCTGCCAGGACTTTTCACCATTATCAGAGATCGGTTTTTCAGCCGGATCGGTTCAGGGATGGACGGTCAATCCAGACAGGCTGCATCTCCTGTGCGTGCGTGCGTGGTGTGTGTGTGTGTGTGTGTGGTGTGTGAGTACAAGCGTGTGCCTGCTATGTTTAGATGTGCTACTGCTTAGATGTCAGGGGGATATTGTGCCCTACATATCTCCTTTTTTTCCTCGCACCCACATTTGTGCAGATCTGGGCCAGTGATGTCATCTCAGGTCTTTACTAAGGCTTCCACTTCCCTGAGGAGTGCATTGGGGGGGAGGCGTGTTGCTTTTTTTCTTGTTTCTACCACATGCTTTCCAGTTGGTCTTACTGGCTTTTTTTGATGCATTTCAATCAACTGCAGGTGAGCTTGCATTGTATATGAAGACAAAAGTAATACATGCAGTATACATCTTGCATGTTTTTTTTTTTTCCCTGTCATTCACCACTCCAAAACCACACTTTGTCTGCAACGACATGTTTGTAGCAGCCATGATTTCTTGCATTGTTTCCCTCCCAGCAGTGCCCACCAGGAGGTGAATTCATGGTGGGTCCATCTCACGTGTACCCTTCTACAGTGGAAACCTGCAAACAGTGCAGCTGTAACAGAACCAATCGCACAGCAGTGAGAACATTCTGTGGTGATAGTAGGAGGCAGTGTGGAAAACACTATATATTCTTTGTGTAAAGATTGTTTATTTAGTTTTTTGGGCTGGAGCTGCATCATAAGTGATCATAGCTTACCTCCTGTTTGATCTACCGTGTAGATATATTTTCTTCCCTGGGATATCTGCCTCGGCCATGACAGCAGTTAGCTTTTCTCCAGGCCTCTCTCAGTCTCTGGATCAGGTTGCCTTCAATGGCAAATGGAATGTTGGCTAGAAATGAATTTGCCCCTGAATTATTTTTACTGTTTACAACTGAAGCAGGTTATTGGAGGCAGAGACAATTTACCATCCCCTTGTGTATTTTCTGCTCATTTTTGAAAAGCTAATGCAAAATTTCAGATTTCCATTTTTTTTTCTTCAGCCATATCGCTGACATGTTCCAATCCAGCGCAGTGGATTTTGGCCTCTGTTTTTGTTGGAGTGGCATGCCCCCAGTTGTTGTACTCGGTATAATTATGAATATGGTGCTGATGGTTCAGGCCTCGCTTTGTGCACTCACTGCCAGTGGTTGGGGCGTGGGAGCAGGGGATTATCCAGGGAACAGACAAGCTCAGGCTATGGAGATGACCCCGGTCGTGTGCCACAGTGGCAGTTGTGCCAACCCCGGCTGTACCGCTCCCCCATGGGGCATCGGGGGGGTCACCATGCTGTCCCAGTGCCAGCCTCTCGCTCGTGTCCAGGCCGTAATCCTGCCCCCGCCACATCGGCACAGCTCTCAGATGGAGTGGACGGACACGGGGTCAGGAGGTCAGAGGGAAATTTTAGGTCACCAGCGCTCAACCCATTTACTAAAGCAGGCTCTGCATACATCCCAGAATGCTGCACGGGGCATAGAAACAACAAACGACAAAGCACTGTTCTTCTTGGCTGTCCCATTTTTCATCTATGTTCCACAGGAACTGATTGGCCGCTCTGTTGGTCCCAGCCTGTTTATTGGGCCACTCCTCCAGTTGCTTCAGTTGTGCAGTAGCACAATTAAGGTTTTTTGTTGTAAGGTCAATCAAGATTGGTTGTGCGAAGCAGGTCAGACTCATTGGAAGAGTCATAGCCGGAGACTGTCACAGTATTCCTCTTTGTTTTCTCAGCTAAACAAAGTCTGTCACAGGCTTCATTTAGTTGTTACTTGCTTTGAACTATCAGCAGGATTCAAAAGGGAGCATGTAGGTTTGTGGTAAATCGCTGTAACATCACTGCGAAAAGCACATTCTCTAAGCTGGTGTGAAAGGGGCAGAATGGGTAGAAGTGTTGTTTTCCCCTGAGCGGAAAGCTATCCTCTACAGAGAGGGCCGCCCGAGGGTCAGTGACGAGAGATCAGCTTATCTGGGGCACTGCGGGTCTGAGTGCGATCTCTATCGTAACACGTTCGAACAAGCGCCGAGCATGGAGATCCTCTATCGTTTGGTAATCCTGTTTTTAGGTCTGGCCCTGGAGCAGCACCGCCCCCACATGTTTTGGAGCTCTCTCGGGTTCGGTCCACATCTTGGTTCCACGGCACCGACGGAACACCGCTATCCTCCCTCGGTTCTTGACGATCCACCCGGTCACCCGTCCCTCTCTGTAGGCCCCGGAGAAAGAACGGCGGAAAGCACAACGATTGCTGCGCTGTCCATAAATTGCTGCGGGTTCTCCGTAGATTTAGCGATCGTCTCTTTAGAATCACCTGGATCTCAGCTTGCACCTGGATCTCAGTCCTGCAAGACTCCATCACAGTTCTAGGTACTGACACTGGCAGCAGTTTGGATAATGATCTGTCTGGCCTTTAATGGTAATGAGGTTTTTAGCTAAGCACTCTCAAGCCTGGATATGTAGACTGATGTATCAGTGTTGCTGTGAAAACAGAATGTCCCTGCTTTCCACCCTTGGACTTGTGAGAGACTCTGTGTATGCTGTTCTTGGCTTCCTAAGCTCTGATGGAGCTGCTGATTTGAACGGTGATCGAAGTTTGACCTGAGCTGACTGTTATCTGCAGATGGATGGAATAATAAATGTTGGTTATAACAGGGAGTGGTTCTGAAAGCAGCGGAGCCGTACATTTCGGTGTGGAATAATAATGCCGTGTCTGTTTTCTGAGGTGAGCGGCAGAAGGTTCTGGGGCTGTTGAGCGGAATCGGTGTGACTCATCGGAAGGGTCCAGTGAAAGTGTTCCCGCCAGCAGGTGCCTTCTAAGACACGTTGTGCTGCCTCACAGCCGCCAGATCTTAGGTCCTGGATCACCTCACTGCTGTGTGTTTCACAGGCGGAAGGAGTTCAGTTACAAGTGTTTGTTAGCACAAATTCTTTTCTCTTTCTCCCAGCATGTCACAGAATGAAGGTTTGGGACATCTTCCAGTTTAAACATGCCATTTGCTCCTCTGGATTAGCCTGTTAGGGAATTTTTGTAAGGGCTAATTTTATCGTACATGAGCATTTGGTATGAGTGCATTTTGGTTTTTGAACATAGCACGCAACTGTCACTTCTGATGTAGCCTATTGCTGTTAAGGTGGTTAAGGAGGTAGGTGTGGAATCCAGAGGCTTGATTTCCCAGGTGGGGCACTGTGGGTGTATGCTTGGGGAAAGGTACCAGCTGTGTAACTGGATCATGTAAAAAAAATTAATGAATAAATGTTACCTATATGAGCCGCCTACAGGAAGGTGTCTGCTAAGCCAATATAAGGGTGATGTGCCACGCTGAATGAAGGCTGTGAGTCTACAGCGTCTTTAAACCTGGAGGATGCTGGAACGGCCGAAAGCATGAATGAGATCCGTGTGCTAACCAGCTGCTGCGAACTGCTGGCCGGGAGGGGTGCCAGGATGGTTTGTGGGTCTAGGATGGTTGCCATTGACAACCGCCCCCGCCCCTGGTGACCGTATTAAATTCGTGGTGCTAACGATGTAGGGCCGATGAAGGGGCCAAGCCTGGTGGCGAGACAAACGTCTCCGGTGACTACGTTTCTGCCTCGTCTGTCCTTCCCTCCCTTTCCACACAAGTGACAGCATTACGTGCGTTCTGGGTCGGGCAAAAATAGTGAAAAGGAGTTTTTAAAATGGTACAAATGTTTAAAATGTTGATTGTGCTGAAAATGAGCAAGAAATTAATATCTATTGCCTTTTTTGACTTCAGACAGCGTCATCCTGAATGGTTTACAACAGAAACTACTTTTCTGTTAACAAAAAAGGAAAGAAATTATGTGGAAAGGAATGGAAAAATTTAAACAGCCAATGTGTCCACAGGGATGCACTATCAGTCTCAGCACGGAATTCCAGTATCATCTCTCCTGATTTCTCATCCTTTTTACCTCAAGCTCTGTCATTCAGAAATGAGGCCTCGCGCATTTTGTTTGTACTCCTTTTTGTTGGAGTTACACACCATGTGCATGTGCAGTGTCTCACCCGGGATTTGAACTGGCATCTCTCTGGTTACAAATAGTTCCCCTCACCGCTGCAGCAGTTGAGCCTGGTGTGTGCTTGCTCTATGGCGGGAAGAAGATACTCCAGGAACAAACCAGTGATGAGTGTGGAGATGCCGTTCTGCTTCTGGGTTGCTTCGGTGAAACCATCTTTTGGTTAAATAGTTCATTTTGGTCAGTTTAACATCGATTGTACTTATGCTTGTAATGCTGGTCCTTGTGGTGAGGGCAGCAAAACCACAACGGAGCAAAGGGCACTGCCGGTGGAGTTTGTTGCCAGTTGCCATATTGCATAACACTGAGCACCCTGCAGTGGCTTAGCGCAGAGAGTTATGTCATAAACCCATGTTGTGAGTACTTCGCTCGTTTTGATCGAATGAAATTAATCTTGTAGTGTACCGCTGCTCAGTGTTATGGCAGAACAGGCCGTCCAGGACCACTGCCGTCGTTACTCAGCCTGGAACAGGATTATTCTTTGAGCTTATTTGGGTTTTAGTCTGTGTTTTTTTTTTTTTTTTTTTTTTCCCTCCTCTCACAATATAAGTCTTATTTGAAGGGGTAGACTCCCAAATACATCAAGTAGATTGTGATTATGTGACTATTAATTCTGCCAGTTTAGCAGAAGCCCTCTCCCCACATTCAAAGGGAATTTATTTTTTGTAATGCTTCTTGCAAACGAAGGTTTGCTTGTGACTGTTAATTTATGGCAGTCATGGGCAATCTTTTTTTGACAACACAGCAGAAACCTCAATTGCATGTCTGCAGATGGTGCAACTGGAGGAGTTGCCCAATAGACTGGTTAGTCTGTTGGTCCCAACCAATCAGCTTACACCAGTGCAAGGGCCAGGTGACATGAGGAGAGACCAGAGAGAGCTGAGAAATAATGCTGAACGTTAATAACCAGTGTAGTGAAAGAGGGAGCAGTGTGAAAAGCACTATTGTGATGGAATACAGCTGTGTTTATTTATTTTTAGATCATTCTGAACTGGTCTGGGGGCGTGGAGGGCATGTAGCATGTGATTCAAGTTTCGGTTGAACCTGTAGCCCTGTAGAGGTTGTGCTGCAGTCACAACCAGCTGGCTGGGCTAAAGACCCAGTTGCTCCATGTAAGAAAGTAATTTTGCTCCTTTTAGTGACTGTAGCGGGTGACCTCCTCCACTGGACTTGCGTGCAGTATGCTGTAAGTTAATTGCAATGCAGTGTTTGACTGACACTTCAGCAAAGTGAAGCAGCTGTCTCCATTGAGACTCTGCTCCGAGACGTGGGGCACCCTGGGCTTTTGTTTTCGCTCTGAACTGAACTGAAGGGATCCTGCCTTGCGCCCAGCTAAAGACATTATATTTAGCATCTGGCATTTTGTGTAATTGGTTTTGAGGGCATTAAGTTCATGGTGAGCAAAATTTGGGGGACTGTTTTATGGGTTCTCTCCTTTTCTCAAAATGTTTCCCTGGATTTTTTAACCTCAGTGAGAGGCAGTCCGAAGTGGAGACCAGGAGAAAAGCAGACAGAGGCAAAGAGGTGTGCTGTAATGGGATGCCAGTGCCCCACACCAAATTGTTTATGGCGGGTGCTATTTCTGTCTCTCTTTCATACAGGACAGCTGCAGTCTAATCAGCACGTGTTGAGGAGATTAAGGATTTTAATTTAATATAGTTGATTGGTTAAGCTCAAATATCAACACACAGTGTTACAAATAGAAATGCACACTATTATTAATGCACTTGTGTTTTCTTTTAAAAAAAAAAAAAAAAAAAAAGCCAGGAGATTCTGTCTGCAGTTTGTGCAATGCAGACAATTGATATTGGCTAGCTAGTACTTCATTTCGTGTCACGTTAATGTGATGTTATAGGTGCTGAAGCATTCGATTGGATGGGTGAATTTATTCGGAAGGAGAACAGTGGAATGTCAAAGGGAATCTTTCCAGATATACCTTTGTGCTCACAGTGTGGTCACTGAT
This sequence comes from Megalops atlanticus, assembly GCA_019176425.1. Taxonomy (NCBI): domain Eukaryota; kingdom Metazoa; phylum Chordata; class Actinopteri; order Elopiformes; family Megalopidae; genus Megalops; species Megalops atlanticus. The sequence goes on from CM032898.1 coordinate 6,351,836, forward strand.
TGGGTGCTGTGGACCTCTGATTACCGCTGTAACGTGACCAGCCGCTAAAAATGGTCATAGATGGGAAATGACCTTTTGTCTGGATGGAGGAATACGGGTTCAGACGTGAGAGCTGGGTTGTGAGGGAAAGCCAACATGCAGAGCGAGTTTCCAGGATCAGGTCTGAGGAAGTTAATATTCTAGCCCCCTCGCTTGCTTCCTCCTCTCCACCTTTATCAGCACGGCAGTATGGGAGTGATGACAGTATGAGTGATAGAATGTCCTCCGCAGTTTTGCAAAGAGGTTGTAATAAGCTTATTTGCCCAGCGTCCCTTATCGTAAAACGTTGCTCTAAGGTGCTTCCAGCAATACATCACCATTACTGTATGACATCATTGGAGGAGGCGGGGTTGCAGCAGGTCCATTTTAATCCGGAATCTTTATGGCATTCCAAAGTTCTTTCAGGCGGCATGGTAAATGTAGCAGTTTTGTTTAATCTGAGGAGTATGGATGGCGATTGCAGCGCATTTTTTGACTTTTTCTTAAGGATCTTAGGGATTAATGCTCCACTCTCTCTGGTTATTAGATAGGATCAAGATCGACCGCAGCACAAGGAAGATTAGGCCTAGCAAATTAAACATCAGGCTTTGACAAGTGTTTTCCTTTTTTTTCTTTTTCAAAACACAAAATGAGAAACATTTTGTAATAACAGAAGGAGTGCAGACATGAACAGCAATTATGAGTGTCCATAGCAGACATCCTCCTACAAGGCAAAAGATAAAGCCTTTCGTAAGTTTTTAACACACACTGAAAAGCCTTTGAAACATGCTGCATTTTGTCTGCACTGAAGAAGCTTTGGTATGTAGGTCTCTGGGTGAACCACATGTAGCGGACATCATGTACCTTGTCAGACAGCCAGCTGATTGGGTTACAGGATGAGCTACAAATTCACCGTCCAGCATCTAACGCTCTGAATCCCTATCTGTGTCGTTTTCGGTGAACACGTTACCGTTGAAAACAAACCGAAACAATTTTTATGCCTCCATAGCTGCATGCAGGCAAATAGCTTTGCATATCCTGTGACCCAGTTACATATGTTGATTGTCTAATTTATGTTCTTACTCAGTCATTTGGGGTGAATTACCTTGCTTGAGGGTTCAAGCGCCGTGTCTTGGGTTGGGTTCGTACCCAAGCCCAGGATCTCCTGCTTTTAGTCTCTTTGTTGTACGCTGTCATCACTGACAGTGAGTTAATACGGAGAGGAGCCTGTTTGACATGCTCTGAACAGTACTGACTGCCGGGGCCCAGGGGGAAATTTAGCGCAGCGCTCCCAGATCGGCCCATCAGAGCCTCATTTCACAATTTTTAATTGGTTCCGTTTCGGTGGGGGGGGGTGGATTTTAAATCGAGCGCCGGGTTACTGTTTCGGCTCAGCTCTCTGCGCAAAATGTCAGATATCTCTTGGCACTAAAAATAGCACAGGAAACGGCGAAAGTGACGGCCACTTTTACATAATGCAGTGTCACAGGATGTTTCAGATGGCAGTACCTGCTGTTTTTTTTTTTTTTTTTGCTGTTCGGCAGAGTTTGAAATCCTCTTTTGTGTTGTGTTACGTAAGGGCGTGGGGGGGGCTGGTTTTAAGTATGCAGGAGTGCAACGCGAGTTGCATTACATTGCATTATTCATGATGCTCTCCTCTGGGGTGACGCAAACCGTTCGGTTCTGAGTCTCTGCGTTCAGCAGTTTCCACTCAAGGGTTTGATGGCATGATTTCCCCCGAACGGTTTTACCAGTAGCGGCCAAGAGGCCAAATCGCATGACTGAGTGGAGCTGTTTGAACACACCTAAGACCCACGCCTGTCTCAGTTACAGACTTTATCTGGGAGTCCATTTTACCTCAGTCCTCGTCTGTCTTTTAGCAGTTCATTGACCTTGGTTATTTTTTAGTAAATTTAGTAAACAGAATATAGTGAATGATTTTAAAATTATTTAAATTGAATTGAGATTTGGGTTGAATTGAGTTCAGTCAACGTTAGTCATTAATTTTGGTTTAGAAATGAATTCAAGTGTCAATAAAAACAGAATGATTTTCTTTATCACTGAGCTGCATTTTTTGAAGAATAAAAATTAAACCAGCATTTAAAAGTGGGTCAGGATGAATGTTTGGCCTCTGCTCTTAATGTGGGTAAGAAAGCGAGTGAGAGAAAAGGCCAGTGTCTCGGCATAGGGAGAAGATGGAGGACACAGTGTCTTGCCTGATGGTTCTGCTCTTTCCCTGTCGTAGCTCTGGAGCGGAAGATATCCATGAGGCAAAGCAGAGAGGAGCTGATCAAGAGGGGCGTGCTGAAGGAGATCTTTGAAAAAGGTAAGGCGGCACAACTTTCATTGGTCTGTATGCTCAGGTGGCAGTGTAGCATAGCGGTAAGGAGCATTGCTCGTGACCAAAAGGTTGCTGGTTTGATTCCCCACTGGGCCACTGCTGTTGTATCCTTAACCCACAATTGCCTGAGTAAATAACCAGCTGTATGAATGGATGGCCTGTAAAAAAAAAAAAAAAAAAAAAAAAAACTGTAACCTAAGTAAGTTGCTCTGGATAAGAGCGTTGGCCAAATGAAAATAACATCATGTAATTTAATGTCTGTACCTCCTGCATAACTCTGATGCTCTGAGTTTAAGCCCGAGGATTGATTTCTCTATGTAAGTAGACAGGTTTGAAGGGTTTGTACTCAGCTTGTCCATGGATGGAGAGACATTCCCTCTGACACAAGTGACAATGTTTTAATCTTTTTGCATTTAAAACTAGATAAGCTCTTTAATTAACAAAAGGTATTCAAAAGAGGACTTAATTTCAGCTGTGCTGCAGTCTCTTGGTTATGCTGTAGTATCTAGATGACATCATATTTAACTACAACAAAAATATTTCTCAGATTTTTTTTTTTGGTATTGTGCGCGAGCAGTTTTTCGTCACCTGAACCTGACTTCTGCTCACAGACAATGTTTCAAATGCTGTCCAAAATGCGGGGCTCACTGGGAATGATGTCATTGGCTGGGAGAGGATTAGTGGAACAGTGCACTGTGATTTATTTGAATAGAGCTCGCAGTTGATCCAAAGCTTCCTGCTCTCTGTTTACAACAATCAACTCTTTAGCCATGGTCTGCAACCGCTGTTCTGGAACCAGTGGGGTGCATCTCCTGACTTACTGAGGAGGTCAAAATGAGGTTTCCTTTTGTCCAGTAGAAAGACATTTAAGCAATTAAGAAATATAATCTGAGCGAAATGACTAGTAGCCTTTAGGAAAAAGATGGCTTTGTGAAGATGGGATTATTTCAATTATAATATTTTAATCATTTTAATTGGACATCTACTACAATAATAACAGTACACATTATTTTTTTCAGTAACCCTCAAAGTAAACAATATGTGTAAGAATCAAAACATTTTGCGAGGCTAGCTTGCTGTTAGTCAAATTTGAATCGGTCAAAGTTGTGACCTTGGTTTTGCAGAGGATATACAGTTACCCACACTAGGAGCACAGAGAAACCCACAACGCTCAAGGGAGGGGGGGGAAAAAACCCCCAGCATCACAAGAACAGGAAATTAAATGATACACACGTGGCGTGTTTCCAATATCATTACCGTTCCAGAGCACCAGCAGAGTGCAATCACGCTGATTTTTTTTTTTTTTTTTTTTTTTTTGAGCAGGTCTGAATGAGTTGTAACAACCGCCGACCTCCCCTGTGGTTAATTGGTGTCAGCTTGACTGATTGAAGGCCTTAATTGATCGATCTCTATCCGTTTATTTTTCTGCGGCCCGACAAAGGTCAAACTTGGCTCTGACCGGCCGATTAATATTATCGATTTCCGGCTAAAAACCCATTCTAGTCCCGGAGGGAGGAGGCTGAGGCAAAGGTTTGACCTACTTGCAAGCTGGAAAAGAGGTGTGCAGGTATGCCGTTCCAGGAACATTCATCAGATTTACCACAGACATGAAGGAAAATGTCAGGACTGAATCACTGTTCGTTACTTAAGCTCTGAGCTCTGGTGCAGTGAACGCCTGATGGAAAAATCAGGAGGATATTAGTGGAAAATCACATGGGTTCGAACAGATGGAAGTATGCAGTGGAGTGAGTAAGAGAAGTGGTGGGCAGAGGCACTGAAGCTCAGGGTGGCGTGATCGCTGTAACGCGGGCGATATCAGCTGTGGGCCTTCATTAGGCTGACATTACTGATCAGGTACACATGGATCTGTAGGTCACGCCTGTTCAGACATGAAGGGAATGCAGGGTTGAAAATTTAAAATGTATCCTGTGGGAATTAGTCTCTCAAAGTGCTGTTCTTTCAGCAGCAGCGCCTAGAATGGTGGGTAAAGGCTTGCTTGAGATTCTGTGGTTAAAGTCTAAACGGCAGTGCAGGAGAGCAGTAAGGAGCAAGTCTTGTAACCGAAAGGTTGCTGGTTCGATTTCCCCGTTGGGGCACTGCTGCAGTACCCTTAAGCAAGGCACTTAACTCAGGGTTGCCTCAGTAAATGTCCAGCTGTATTAATGGATAACATATAAAACTGTATGTTGGTCACCTTGGGTAAGAGCATCTACTAAATGACACTAATGTAATGTAAACGCTCCCTCTGGGATTGTGAAGCATTGGAATGCCATTAGGTGCTCCAGTCCCTGGGCTAGCGGTTTACTGGCAGTCTGATGATGGTAGCGGTTTTTGGTGACATCTCCTCTTTCTCTGTCGAACCAGATGGGACGATACCCTTAACTAAAGAAGAAGGGAAGATGGAGAACGGGCAGACGCCAGCACCCCTTTCCGGCACGCTGGAGTGCGACACCTCGGACCACGCCTTCCGAGTGCTCCCCAACTCTGAGCTCATGGATGGGACCGGTTAGTATCCCAAACCCCCCATCCAGTCACCTCTGAGGAGAGCAATAACTTCAGTTTGACTGAATCCAGTACTCACCTGTTTCGTTAGAGGGCATTTGGAGTCCTCCCTAGATGTTGAAATATCTAAACCTTCACAGGCGCCATTGTGAGAAGTATTGATTGAGTGTTTGCCTAGTAAGCCCAACCAAACACTTTTCCTCGAATTCATACCATGGCGCTGGTTAAGCTGTGACAGATATAATATCAAGCCCCTGATATTAAAATGTAGAATTTGCAGTGGCTAGTTGAAGCACTGATTTACTTTACTTCTGAAGAGTACTCCATTACATAAGAAATGGCCGTTATGAGTGTAACAGGAGTTCTGCATCTGTGACTTAAAGTAGCTAAGATCACTGTGTACTCCCATTGCCACACTACATATCCTAACTGGGTCCAATTTTAAAGTGCCCTAACTTATCCATCTGCAATGTATACCTGGACAGAGTGTCGTAGTCAATGTGTTTTTGTTTCTAGGCTTTATTGCTGGAAAATAAATTCAGAATGCTTTCTCCTGTGACGCTCACATGTACAGTGAAAGTGCAGCTTTCCCGTTTCACTAGTAACAGCTTGTCGAGTCAATGTTGTCCCAAGGCATCAGAGATTTTTTTTTTATGAACTCAAGCCACAAAACGCCCCTTCTCTTCTGTAGAGATAACAAATTGCAGAGAAATCATCTAACTCTACTTTTAGGCGGTTAGCTTGCCTCAGCTAGCATACACCTCAAAGGGGTCTGGAGAAACCTTGGGGGATTTTGTGCCATTTTGCGCCATTTTGTAACAACACGTTAATTATGTCACTTCTCAGAGCCATGTTGTCAGATTTGCTGTGCCAGATAAAGTAGAAATTGACGTCACTGTGCATGGAATCCTTTGGACCAGTAAAAACCGTTCACACAAGCTATTTCTGCAGAACTTGCACTGTTGTAAAAAATGGCGCTTGAAAGCATCCGTTTCCTTTTCCTCATTCGCTTAATGCTGTCTTAGGAGATGCACATGGATGAATCAAAAATAATTGACTGAATGTAGCCCATATAGCGTGCTGTTTTTTCTGTATAGCTAGTACAGAACAAGCAGTGCCATTATGACGTAATGCTGTAAAGATTTAGGCGTCCTTCATTTTGCCTGTTGGCCTTTGACCAATTACTCTGAAGCCATAGAAGCCATTGTATGGGGCCACTGAGACCAGTAATGGCCTTGCCATCATAATTTTCTGCGCTGATTAAGGCATTATTTCAAATTTTGAAGACTTGTAAGATGACTCGACATTAATGGGCCTTGCTTGCTGTGCTCAATCGCACACCGAGCTCTAGGAGAACCAATTATTCCAGCAGTGTTCATGCGGTGCATGCTGTCCTGAAACAAGCTGGTGTTTGTTTATTGATTTATTTATTTACCTACTTACTGAATTATTTAAGTGCTGTGCACATACGCCAGTCCTTACAGTGTGTGGATGAGCTGATATACATGCAATGAGCTCTGTATACACTGTTCGCTCTGTATATGCCATGGATGATTTTAGTATGTAGTATGTATATCAGTGATCATGAACAGTGTGTGTGTTTTATTCATCCAGAAAAGGGCCAGGTGTGCATGTGCACACCTGTCTGTAGAGCAGAAGAATGTGGGGATAGTGCCTCCTTGCTGCGCTACGCTGGCTTTGCTGGAACAGCTCGGTGGAGTGGACATTCTGTAACATTCCTGTGTCTCTGCTGTTCTTCTGCTCCCTTCAGCCACCATGGATTACCGGCCATCCATGGAGGGCAGCATCTGTCCTCAGGACCCCCCCATGAAGCCCGCCTTGGTTCTGCCTCCCAAGAAGTCTGTGGCCTTCCTCAGCGACAGCCAGGACACCCCCGCAAAGCCACCACTGTTCCATAAGCAGCCCCCCGCGCTGCCCCCGAAACCCTTCTCCAGAGTCCCCAACCACATCCCTGGTGAGTCCTCTCTCCCTCTGTATCTCTCTCTCTGTCTCTCTCCCCTCAGGAGCTGAATTGTATTTCTTTATATCTCTATCCATCTGTCATACCTCTCCCCCTCTCTGTCCCCTCTTTTTCTCTTTCTCTCTTGTCTCTCTTGCTCTCTTTCTCTCGCTCTCGCTCTCTCTCGCTTTCCTCAGGAGCTGAATCGTTTTTCTTTATATCCCTCTCCGTCTGTCAGTCCTCTCCCACTCTTTGTCCTCAGGAGCTGAGTCCTGTTTCTCTTAATTTCTACTCTCTCTGCATCTGTCTCTCTCTCTTTCTTACTCTTGCCATCAGAGTCCTCCCCCTTCTTTCTTCCTTCGCTGATTTTGTGGAGGACAGGCTGTCAGTTTATCAGGTGGTTTAGCCCTTAAACAAGATTACTTTCGCCTTACTGAGAAGATTAGTAGATTTCCAGTCTCTGCTGCTGTGGGCTTGTTTGCAGATTGGTCCTATACATGCCCTGGCAAATGCCGAGGTTAATTCCATAGGAACCTCATACAATATAGTGCAATTAATAGGCATTCAGAGAGTGATTGATTTGACAGGCGTTTTTCCCTCCCAGAACGTTTACATTTACAGTACTTAAAAGGCATGCGGAATTGTTCTCTGACTAATTATTAAAACCGTGTGATATACGCTAATTTAACATGCACATCTAATTGGAGCTTGAAATTAAATTCAGTTTTCTGGAAAACATCTAAGAGTTTTCAAAATTGAGCTCAGGGGAAGTCAGTGACCCTTATAAGTGATTTATAAACGCTTGGCACGTCCAACCAAGCGCTTTCACTGGGTGGTAGTTTCTCTTGGGACTGCAGCGGGGGGGCTTGTAAGGGTGGAGTCTGCGGGGAGGGGTCTGTGCTTGGTGGCGGGGGCATTTTTGGGGCCTGTTCGCTGCTCCGAGCTCTGTAGGCCGAGCGAGCGAGGTGATTGGACAGCCTCCAGCGGGGATGCGCGCCACCCCAGAGCGATTATCCTCATTAAGGCTCGCCGCGGCAAGGTTGATCGGGCATGCTCTGTCACGGGCAATCCGTCAAGGAGGTTCACCGAGGAGCAGGACATCCCGTCCCAGGGGGGCTCAGGGTCACACATGCCCACTATGCTTCAGAACAGGATGTTTCGTCCCCTTTCAATACGTGTCCACTCTATCTGGACTGAGTTCAAAATCGGTAACGCTGCAGTGCTGTGTGTCCAGATCCCTGAAGATGCATCTTGATGAATCTTGTTTCACACGCAAATAGGCTATGTGCTTGCTTTGTGATTGCAAAGGGATTCAGCCTCCCCCTATTCAAATGCAGTGCTACAGTTAGAGTCACAGGGAAGGTCAGTAGGAATTGTAATGATTTTTTTTAAAGTAAAATGCTATTGCAGGTCCATAGATACAGATGAAATTTGTTTAAATGTAGCCCTGGCTGGCCCTGGGATTGAAGGGTGTTACGGATGTGTTAAGTACCACTCATTTTTTTACACGCTCTGACAGCAGCTTGACTGGCTAAAGGAGGTTAAAACAAAGCCAGGGTTTTCGCTTCAGGTGGTGATTGTATCGTAATGTGTTTAGGATTTTGTGATCTAGTGACTGATGTATGGTAGTTTACCTGGCTTCTCTGGTCTAGTCAGGGCTCAATTAACTTGTGGTAGGGCTTGAATAGTGTTATGCTCACACTCACTGTTCTAGGAGTGTTGTTAACCTGGTCTGACACTGTTGCTCATTCAGCTTGAATGGATATACTGCTGTTTTTTTGTGCTGGAAGTTGCTCTGGATAAGAGCGTCTACTAAATGCATGTAATGTAATGCACTGATTGGTCTGTCTCTGCTGTAGTCGGTGTAATGGGGCGGAGCCACGTGTTAATGTAAATGATACGCCCCTGTGACTCTGTGTTTGTGTTTGTCTGCTGCTGCTAGCGCTCGCGGGTGAGCAGGCGGACGAGCAATGACACTCTCCTCTTTGGGACGTGTTTGACGCCCCCCCTCTCTCTTCCCCCCCCCCAGACACGGCACAGGCCATCAAGCTCCCCTACATGCCCGGGAAGATGTCCCCGCCTCTACCTCCCAAGAAGGTGATGATCTGTGTGCCTGCGGGGGGGCTGGAGGCCTCCCTGTCCGCCCTGGCGCAGAAGTGCTCGTTGCAGCCGCCGGGCCTGCACCACGCCGGGCCGCTGCTCCACCCGCCCCAGCTGCAGTACAGCACGCTGCCCGTGCCCATGCACCCGCCCAGCCGCATCATCGAGGAGCTCAACAAGGCGCTGGCCCTCACCATGCAGCGGCTGGAGAGGTGCGTCTGGGCTGGGTTGGGTCTGCACAGAGGGCGCCTGTGATGGGTCTGCACTGAGTTTCTGCGTGTCGTTTCTCTGTCTGCAATGGGTCTGCACAGGGTCTGTGGTGGGGGAGGGGGGGGGGTCTGTGCTGGGGGGTCTGCACTGAGTCTCTGTGTCTGCACAGTCTCTGCTCTGAGTCTCTGTGTCTGCACAGGGTCTGCGCTGAGTCTCTGTGTCTGCACAGGGTCTGCGCTGAGTCTGCGTGGCATTTTTGCGCCTGCGCAGTGTCTGCGCTGGGTCTCTGTATCTGTGGCTTTGCATCTGTTTCATGTCCCTCTGTCCGCGCTGTGGCTGCTGCATGTTTCTATGTCTGCGAAGTGTGCTGGGTCTCCTTTTTGCCTTTTGTCCCTGTCTCTGTATTCGCTGTGCATCTGCTCTGAGTCTGTACTGGGTCTCTGCATTTCTGCGTCTGCTTTATGTCTCTGTGTTTGTGCAGCATCTGCGCTGGTTCTGCTAGTCTGCCCTCCATCTGTGCATCCTCTCTGCGTCTCAGCGCAGACAGACAAATGCAGCAATGTCTGCACCGCGTTTCTGCGCTGTGTCTGTGCCGTGCACTGCAAACCTGCCCTGTCTGTCTGCGCGCACGTCGGCACCACGTGTCGCACTCTGCAGTTCCACCGCCCTGCATAGTAAATGGATGGGCTGGTCTCAGCGGGCTCACCCAATGGGATGAGCCGTTTTGGGCGGATGGTTTAAAGATTGGTAAATCCGTACAGCGTGATGTCCTGTAAAACAACTCCCCCTCCAACCCCATGTCTGTCATGTGACACATTCACGTGAGCCGCTCTCTGAGGGAGAATGGGAGAAAAAAGAAAAAAGTGACATGCCGGCATTTGCAAACAGCCGAGCTAATTGAGGGTACAGCACACAATGGAGCCTCTTAGAAAAGAACACCCTGTCCTTTTTATTAGCAAAGCATTTGTTCGCTCTCAGAATGAACCCTTTCAGCTCTCTTCATCTCGGCCTCCAAGCCTTTTTCCCCCAAACATTTGGACTCTATTAAGAAGCCATAGAGAGGAGCAATTTCGCCACACAGATTAAAGATTCTAAATTGAGGGATGTAAATTTACACTGGTAAAAAAAAAAAAAAAAAATTAGGATGATGAAATAATAAATTCCACACTAGAGATCCAGCTTCCATCCTGACTTATCTGTCAGGTTTGTGGAGATGATTTCTGTGAGTATTGCACTGTACCTGTGAATGGTTTTGCTTTTGTTAAGGTCACTTCTGGTATTTCAGAATTACATTGTAAAAGCAAGGACAGATGTTATGCCTTAGAGTGATTTTTTTAAGTTGGATGTGAGTGTGATCTTTCTGTCTCCCCATCTCATGCTTTTGAGCTCTCTTGCTGTCTGTCTGCATCTCTCACTCTCTCTCTCTTGGTCACTCTCTCTCCCTTTCTTGCTTTGTGTCTCGCCCCCCTCCTTTCTCCCCCGTGTCTGAGGTAAATGTCAGGGTGAATTCACAGCTGGAGTTAATTGGGTCAGGTCGGGGTGTTGGTGCTCGGGGAGGCAGAGAGCTTGTTCGCTCATCCTCGGCAGTTGCATGTCCCACTTGGACAGCGGGGTGGCTGTGAAGGGCGTGTTTCTCTCTCTCTTTCTCTCACACACACACACACACACACACACACACACACACGGCCAGAGAGAGACTCCTCTGAGAGGATGAGGCCATCCAGCAGCATAACCGTGCAGTCTGTCACGGTCAGCAGGAACTTTGCAGCCCAAGAGTAAAGAAACCATGAGGTCTGCTGCAGTCAGTGAGCCCTCGAACAGACCGCTTAGTCCTGGTGCTTATGAACCGTAGAGGGTCCGCTGATGATAATGGACCGATAATGGACTGCTCGCTGACCGTTACAGACCGCATGGTCATTGGTCATGCTGATCATGGACTGCACGGTCCATGAGTTCTCTGCAGCAAGAGAGCTGTTTGACCGTGCGGTCCGTTAGTCCGTAAGCTCTCTGAAGCTCCAGCTGGCCTGCTCACGGTCACAATCTGTGACTTCTGAGGCTGCTGTTTACCTCATAGTTGTCATTCACCAGGAACAGAGTTCGCCAAGAATCAATAGTCATACTGTCAATATGTAGCCAAACTTAGAAACGTTTAGAACAAGCTGAACAAGAATAACAGTGTTAGTCATGTCTCCTCACCCAGGGTGGCAAAAGTGGAGCTTGAATTAAAATGGGCAAATGATGGGAAAGTATGTGTTTGGATGCACAAAGCACACACCTGGCTTGCTTAAATGGTGTGCATTTGCATTGAACAAGTCCTGATTTCAGGGGCTGAATGAAGATGTTTTGATGCATGTTATTTAGTTTTTTTTCCAAAGAAAGTATGACTAATTTCAGATGGATTTTATTTTTTTCTTCTTTTCAAATGAAACTTACGTGAGCGGTTTAATTTCTCGTCTCCTCCTGACTAACTTAAGAGTCATACCATTATTGGACCTTTTTCTGGAACAGTCCATGTCTATTTTAGCCAACAGCAGGATGTTTGGTAGAGAATTATGTCATAATGACTACTTTTACAAATGAGAAATCAGACTTGATTTGCTAATGAAAGTTATGTATGCGTATAATCTCGTATTGCATCATGTCCTACTACTCATTTTCTCCTGGACAATAGGCAAGTTAATCCTTCAGAAAAGACCAGAAAGAATGAAAACAACTCAAGTAATTTAAAAAACCTTTGTCCGAATGATTGTTTTATAACAAAACAGATTTTCCTGTCTATCTTCGCTTCTTTCCCAGCTTGAGAACTCTCATTTGAATCTGACAGAGTAGGAAGCATGCCTGAAACATGCTTTTTCCTGCAGTTAGACATGGCGACACTGAAGCTATACTGATCTCCCTTGAAGCCACCACAATGGGTTGTCTGTGCTTATGTTCCTGTGTTGCCTTTGCATCATTTAAACCGTTTTGTCGAGATATAACTGACTAACTGGGCTGGAACTTCATATTTTTTGAAACTTTGAAATATTGATTTCTTCTGTCATGTATTGGTTGTTTACTCTGGAATAGGTTTGCTTCTGTTCGATCTCCTGTTAGCCAGGATGTGCACTCAGAATACCCATGATGCACCTCATGTCTCCTGTAAGGTTTAACAGCTGGCGGGGCATGTGCCCATAACCTCAGGCCGGCTCTTTCACGTTGAGGTTGGCATATTCATTGATCGCACCCCTCATTTAACTGGCTCATTCTGTAAAGGTGCAATAACTCAAAATTGGCATCTTCTCCAGGGGGTTTGGACATCCTGCCCTTGGTTTTTTAGCGTCATGTACTCTGTCATGACAGCAGTTACACTAACAAAGGTTCTCTTTAGTCTGTTGTGATAGTGACCACACTAGCAAAGGTTCCTTCTGTGGGATTGTTCAGTTAATCGACTTTGGGATGAAATGTTAAATACTACAATTGATCTTTGCTCCCTTAGTGGTAGGTTTGTGAAGACAGGGTTGTGAGGAGAACTGTAACCTGAAGTCGAGATGCTGATAGCTAAGTCACAAAATACTGGACAGGGAGGGTTTTCTGTGAGTTAACTCAGAGAGAAGCTTTCCTTTACCAATGGTGAGGGCACTTACCAATGGTGCTTACTTGAAATGGAGGAAGTTGTCAGTAGCAACTTTGCCAGCAGTATTTTAGCCCAAAGGGCTGTTGAAAGGAGCGAAAATCCTGCACTGTCAGCATGCTCTGTAGGTCGGCCCTCTTCCTGAGCTTATCTCCAGAGATGCCCTCGAATGACTGACCTTCTACCTGCAATGCCCTGTTTCTCTATCTCTCTACTGCTCACTCTCTCATCACTCTTTCTCATTCTCTCCCTCTTTTCCAATCTTTTGCTTTCATTTTCCTCACCTATAGATGGCCTTGTCTTGTTTTCCTTCCCCTGACGCTTCGCATCAATTACAGGTTTTTACAACGTTATCCATTTACACAGCTGGGTGTTTACTCAGGCAGTTGTGGGTTAAGTTCCTTGCCCAAGGGTACAGCAGCAGTACCCCCATGGGGAATCGAACTGGCAACCTTTTGGTCACAAGTCCTGCTCCTTAATCACTATGCTACACTGCTGCCCCACTTTCTTATTCATTTGCATATGGTCACTTGTCAATGGTGATGCTGAGACTCCCCCCTTCCCCTCTCTCTCTCTCTCTCTCTCTGTCCTTCAGTTCGGCCCTGCACGCGGGCCAGTGCGGTCTCCTGGACAGCAGGCAGGTGCCCACCGTGGTTATCGACTGCGAGGACGACAAGGAGAACATGCCCAACGAGTCGGACTACGAGGACCTGCCCAGCATGTACAAGGATGAGGACGACGAGGGTGAGGAGGAAGAGGATGATGATGACGACGACTCGCTGTTCACGAGTAAGAGCCTCTCCCAGCCCTGACGTCCCTGTCACGCCCACGTGCCGCTTTCTGTTTTTACATGGAGCTATCCCAGCATGCCTTTCTCCTGAACCTCATCAGCCTATGAGTTTAATCTGGGTAGCATCTGCCCCCACAGCAGCCAATCCAAGATTGGCTCACCTATACATAATCATAATGCTGGCCATTTTGTGCTTAATTTGGCTACTGATCTGGGAACAGTGCTTGAGGGCAGAGCCCATTAGGGCCTGGAAAAAAAGGCTTTAAAACTTTAAACTATTGGGCATCCAATATGCAGTCTGTGTGGCATTATCTGCTGTACATATGGTGCAAATGATCATTTCAGACTTCATATGCACTTATCTGCACTTAGAAAACCAACTTAACTTAAACCCTCCAACTTAATCTTTTTTTTTCCCTGTACACATCATTATGCAGGACTGAAAAGATGAGTTTCTAAATCTCGTTAGTAAACCATCAGTTAATAGCTATATCCAGTGGTTTATGTGGCTGTGCATTGGGGAATGGGTCATATCCAAGCTGTCGCTCTTTACACAACCTTGGTTTATAGCCCTCTCAAAATCATATTTAACAAAAAATACATATATTGTATATAGTGTGCAGCAGTGTAGCATAGTGGTAAGGAGCAGGGCTCATAACCGAAAAGTTGCTGGTTCAGTTCCCTGTTGGGGCGCTGCTGCTGTACCCTTGGGCAAGGTACTTAACCCGCAACCGCCTCAGGAAATATCCAGCTTTATAAATGGATTAAAAACTGTAAGTCTCTGTGGATAAGACCAATCTATTGATAGATAGCTTTTAAATCAGTTTTGCACCCATCCACCTTTCAGATGCATTGCGCACTGTGGCTCTCAGAAGCATACAAGTCTTCGTCAGACTTCAGCAGATCATTTTTGGGTTAAAGCAGTCATCAGAGCTGAAAAATGCTGTTGTTGGGAGTATTGTTAATACAATACTGCTGCTGTGTTAAAGCCAAAGTTATAAAGTCCGAAATTGCAGTGCCAGTGTCTGATTGCCAATAAAACCTTAATGAAGGTCTGATGTCCTTTGCTCCTTACCACTATGCTACGCTGCCGCCCCCTCATCGCAATTCCGTGAGCAGAGCTCGTAACCTAAAGGTTGCTGGTTCGGTTCCCTGCTAGGGCTGTTTGTACCCTTGGGCAAGGTACTCATCCCAGAAGTCGCTCTGGATAAGAGCGTCTGCTAAATGACAATAATGAAAATAATGAAAATAAAATGAGGCCACATGCAGGCTGAGGGACTCTGCGACTGAGGGACTCTGCGACTGAGGGACTCTGCGACAGAGGGACTCTGCGACTGAGGGACTCTGCGACTGAGGGACTCTGCGACTGAGGGATTCTGCGACTCTGCGACTCGCGCTCAGTGACCGTCCCTCTTGCCCTCAGGCACCCTGGCGCTGAAGGTCCTGAGGAAGGACTCGCTGGCCATTAAGCTGAGCAACAGGCCGACGCAGCGCGAGCTGGAGGAGAAGAACATCATCCCCACGCAGACGGACCAGGAGCGGCTGGAGTCTCGGCAGCAGATCGGAACCAAGCTGACAGTGTGTGCCAGGCTGTCTCTCACTCCAACAACCCCCCTTTCTCTTCTCCTTCTCACACTCTTTCTCAATCTTTGTTTTCTCTCCCTTCCCTTCTTGCCTCCTTGCCTTCTTACATTTTTGCTTTTGTTTTCCTTCTCCTTAATTTTTGCCCTTTTCTTCCCCCCCTTTCTTTCTCACTCACATTTCATCTTTTCCTCAAACATGAACTCACTAACTAACCCATCTCTAGTTGTTTGTGTTTTGCCGTAAGTTTTTTTTTTTTTTTTTTTTTTTGGTGACGCCATTAGAGTTGTCAAACAATACTCTCACCTGTCATTTTGTAAAAGCTAAATATGGATGCAGAAATTCATTTTCATCAGGCCCTTTAAAGCTGTAGTGTGGTCTTGTGTTGATTAGGACCGCACGCATTGAGCCTCTACGGTGACGGTGTGCTTAGGGTGTTATCTCTCGGCTCGTGGGAGGTGCCACCAGAGGCAGTATTTAAGCAGCATGTGGGTGGCATTGTGCACTCCGAGTGTGACCTGGTTGTTAAATTGGGGACACGGCAGATGAGGAGGGGGCCTGTCAGAGGCTGAAGAGAGGGAGGCTGAAAGACAACAATCGCCCCCTAATCTATTCTCGCCGCTCATCGGAAAATAAGTGTACATTTTAGCCTAGTTTTCTGACAGCTGAGAAATGGACTGATATCTTCACCAGCACGGCCATGACTCATCCTCTTTCCTCTGGCCTCTTTAAAGCTGGCGCAGAAAAGGGGGGTGCCGCCTCGTGCTCGTCGGCACCAGCCTCCAAAAAAACGATCCGCTGGTCCAGGAAGGATCGCCTCGTCATCTCTCAAAGAGCCTCGCTGAAAAATTTACCAAAAAATAAATTTAAAAAACGGCAGATCTGGGCTCGTTTCGGAGACGCAGTGCCGCGCTTGCCCCCGGGCGGCTCCCGCCGGTGGGTGGTAAAGCCGCGCCGACGCCGGGGCCGACTCCTCCGCAGCGCGGGAACCCAGGCCCTCGAGGAGACACGCCAAAAAAGCGGGCAAAGAAACCGACGCCGGGGGACGGCAGTCCTCAGAACACCCCTCCCACCTGCGGAGACCTGCCTGTCTGTCCCTCCCGTAGGCCCGAGCCCGTTCCCCAGCCTGGTACACCTCCCGCTGCTGCTGGTCTGTTAAGCCACAGCGTTTGTGGTGCATGCTGGGATGTGTTGTCAGGTGGTGAGGGAAGAGCTGACAGTCTTTGTTTTTTGATCTCCTGTGGCAGAATTTGCACACCCACAGTGTGATTCTTCAAGCATATGTAGGACAGAGCGTTTACCGGGGTGCTCTGATGCTGGGCCTCAGTGTAACAAAGCGCTGCAATGGCCAATCGTTTCATTTTTCTCTGCGTTCCAGTGGTCGCCATAGTGACACATATGAGACAGGAAGTAGAAGCCTTTGGAGATCACATGCGGGCAGTGATGGTTCGAGTGGGCACCTCTTGAGACATTACAGAAGACTTCCTGTTCTTGGCTGTTTTGCCATTGTGATTGGTCCCACCCCTTGAGGGCGGGGCTTGAATGCTGTTTGACTGATTTGCACAATGAGCAGTTGAAATGAGAGCTGGAGAAACCCTGCTAAGAGCTAACTGGCACATATAGGTTGTTAGTGAGTAACTGATAGCCCTGTGCCCTGTCGTTCTCCTCTTCCCTTGCACCCATCCACCCATTGGCCATCTCTTCCTGTCGCCACGGTTATGGTGGCCCTCCCACACAGCTGAGTGACCGCACGGCAGCAGAGCAGGCATCTCATTGGCTGAGGCGGCCTGCAGAAGGTCGGTCCGTCCGGGCTTCTCTGTCCTCTCAGAGTGCCTCCAATTGGCTCACGAGTGGCTCCTGTTTGTGGGCGTGTCTGCGTCTGACGCGTGTCTCGCTCCACAGGAGACTGAGCCAGAGACCAACGGCCGAGGAGCTGGAGCAGCGCAACATCCTGAAACGTGAGTACTGCCACGCCCATGCCCCGCCCCTGCCACACCCACCCCACACCCAGGCCCACACCACACTCTGCACTGCACAGAGGCAAATACAGTAAACCTCAAACACTGTTGATAATGATTTTTATCATTTATCATTTTATCAGTAGGCAATATCAAGTGTATCATATCTATCACATATTGTAACTTTCATGTTTGTTATTTCAGCCATTTAGTGTGGACTAAATTGTAAACATACATACTGTATATTGTAAAGTATATTCTACAAGATATGTATAAATTACAACTTTATGGTAATATATGGTATATTTGAGGGAGCCTGTAGACCTATTACTTAATCCAGATTTATAATTTTACCGCTATGACATTATTTTTTTCTTAAGGGCAGTATTATGTCCATATGAGGCTAAGTACTTATGTAAGTTAAACCATTGGAGAAGCCAGTAGGCACCGGTTTCATGGGAGAGACAGGAGAAAGGGGCACTGGAGCAAAACGGGAACAAATCCTTCAGGAACCAAGTAGCACAAGTCCCTCAGGAAGCCGTTCAGCCGGCTGCTTTTCACGGTGACACCTGCTTAGACACATCGATTTAGCCTTCCTAGAAGGACGAACCCAAAAATAAAAGGTTAAGTGAAATCGGACGTCTGGTGCGGGCCGAAAGCAAAGGCAGCGGGTGGGGTCAGCACATTGTGTCCGTGGCGGGGCGCCGTGCTGGATTTTGAGCTCTTGCCGTTTTTCAGGGGCCCGCGGTGTTCCACCCTCCAACCTCGGGCGTCTTTCCTGATAATTGAATTGAATCCTGTCCAAGAGGCCCCCTGGTTTGCGCTGGCGAAACGTTTCAGCTGCGGTGGCCTCGATTTCACCACTCGAGCCTAATTCCCCATAAAAGCCGCCGCCTTTCGTTTCCGTTCGGCGCTAACGAGTCGCTCCTCTCCTGACGCGCAGACGCTCGGAGACCGAGCATACACCAGGTGCCCAGAGTGCAAAAAACACGCTCCACCTCTTCATAAGAGCGTTTCAGGAATGCGAATAACGCTCTTAAGAAGGCTGTGAGCACGGATCACTCTGTGTATCCTCAACACAAGGACGCGACAAACGTAAAAGCAAACAAGTAAACAAGCGAACTGTACTTCTAAACACGTTACTTAACACAGCAGATAAGGCTGTGGGGGGGGGGGGAAGAGCACGTCTCGGAGGGATACCGAGGCGGGGGCCACGACGAACGACCTCTGACCTTTACCTGTCTCCCGCAGCACGCAACGAACAGGAGGAGCTGGAAGAGAAGAGAGAGATCAAAAGGAGGCTGACGCGGAAGGTGAGTGCGTGGGAGGGGGTTCTGAAAGGGTCCGGCTTCGGCGGGCGCCCCAGACACAACGCAGACGCACTCGGAACAGGCACCATCGCGGGTCGATGGGAGTTCAGAGCCAGAAAGCTTTCAGAGACGGGAAGAAAAGGAGCGTGCCCACAAAAGCAACCTTCCAGTCCACCTCGGCTAAAACTGTTCTCTCACCTTCGAGCAAAGCAATAATGGCGGCTGAAGGAAAGAAATGCTGGTTTTTCTTTTGTGGTGTGTTTTTTCTCAGCCGAAAGCGAGTGACCCTGGTGTCAGTGTGGCAGAGTCGCTTTTTCCTTTGAGCGGCAGGGCTAGCCGAAGAGCGGCTTGCGGCTGGTTGGTTCTGCCTTGGTGTGCGGTGTTATCTGTGCTGATCCAGGATCAGGCTGTGGGGGGAATACTGCACCCACTGAGTAAGCACACTCACTGGGGATCTAACGCTGCGTGGCGTAAGCCTGCTAACTGGGGTAACCCCAGGCCACTGAAGTTCAGCTAAACAAAGCCCTGTATGGTGTAAACCTGCTAACTGGGGTAACCTCGTGTGTCTGTGTGTGTCTGTGTGTGTCTGTGTGTGTCTGTGTGTGTGTCTGTGTGTGTGTGTGTGTCTGTGTGTGCATGTATGTGCGCACGTGTCTGTGTGGCCTTGTTTACGTGTGTGTGCAGGCTTGTTTTTCCGTGTGTGCATGCAGACTAATTTGGGTGTGTTTGTGCACTTGTGTGTATGGAGACTAAGGTTGTCATAGAAACATGAATCTTTTACTGCAGGCAGTACATCAGATTACCGCACTGTCACATCGTCTTTGCCAGAAAAGGCGAGAACAAAAACAGGATAATCCTGTGGTTACAAAACACGCTGATGCAGAGGATACTGAAACTTTCCTCTTTTACCAATATGTAATATTAAACGCTACTACAAGGGATTTACCCTGCTAGTGTACCTGCATCAGCTCTTATTACCCCAAAACCTGCTCCCGGAATGCCCCTGTCCCTGCTGGCTGGGTTTGGCAGGTGGAGGTGCATCAGGTCTAGTGTCTCTGTAATGAGGGATTGCTGATGTTGTCCGCTTTTTCATCATTGCCTCTGCACACGACCTCATGCATCTCTCCCTCCCTCCCCCAACTCAATCCCAGTAACGCCCCCACAGGAGCAGAGGTCCTTGTCTATAGGCGCAGTGCATTCTGGGAAATGTGGAGACGGTGGCCTCCTTGCTGCTGCCGTGACCCTTTGTTGTTAGCTCCATCGATCAGTGCCCTGGCAGGGTCCAGGCTCTCTGCATTTGGGCTGTAACAGGGTTGCTGAGTTTCGTTCCTCGCCAGCCTGCTAAGGCAAACCCCTGCTCGTGGCTTCGGTACGGCGAGGCCTCCCGTCGCATTCCGCGGACGCTTTCGAACCCGCCGCGGAACGTTCGGCCTGGCGCTCGTTATGCAAGCCGCAGCAGCGGTCTGGAGCTGGCTGAGTCTGTGTTTACGGGAGGGGGCGGGGGAGGGGGTTTGAGGTCCGCCGAGACAGCCGTAGAAGTCGGGTCAGCGCTGGTAGCTGTGAAAGGTCTCTGAAGGACGGTGCAAGATGTGAAACTTGCACTGATTCTTACAGCAAGAGCTTGTGTAAGCGTGGAACCTGCGGTCGGAGAGCCCTCTGACTGCTCCGTTTCCACGGAGGGTTTTTACCTGAGCTGCGCTTTGATCCGCCCTTTCGTCTGCCCCTCCAGCTGAGCCAGAGGCCCACTGTGGAGGAGCTGCGGCAGGCCAAGATCCTCATCCGTTTCAGCGACTACGTGGAGGTGGCCGACGCCCAAGACTACGACCGACGGGCAGACAAGCCCTGGACACGCCTCACGGCTGCCGACAAGGTATAACTGTCTCCCAAATGACTTCCCAGGTGTTCCCCCAGGTAACAACTTTTAGTAGGCATTCACCATGGTTACTTACAAGCATGAGGTCATTGCTAATTGAGGCGTGGTCTTCTGCAGTCAATCAGAAGGCGGCACCGATTTCCTGCCCTTGATGAATTTGTACCAGTTACTTCATGGCCTATTTATAGAGCAAAACCCCCAGGGGAGGATGCTGTAACTGGGCTAAGAGCTAACTGGCACATACAGGAGCTAGTGCAACCAGTCCATGAAGCTAAAACCAAATTTTATCAGTCAGTCAGTGAGTGAAATAAAAGCAAATGACGCTGAAGACTGATCAGTAGTTCAGCACAGGATCAGAGATTTTGGGATCACCGGAGGGCCACGTCTAAATGTTCTGGGGGGAAAGAGATGAGCGTTATTGCTGTAAGAGGCTAAGACGGGTATGTGTGAATGGTCTTTGAGAGAGAGATGGAGTGCTTGGCTGTGTGGGCTCTGTGGCTCTCTCGGGATCTCTTCTCCCCCTTGCCAACATACCGCTTGTCTTCCAGGCCGCCATACGGAAGGAGCTCAACGAATTCAAAAGCACTGAGATGGAGGTGCACGAGTCTAGTCGCCATCTAACTCGGTAAAGGCACAGTCTTACTCTGTCACATTCACATATACTCCCTCACATGCACACGCCCGCTTTCTTATCATTAAATTCTGTTACGCCAAACACACGGCGAGGTTTGCTTTTCTTATCTTCTGTCACAGAAAGC
The DNA here is from genome assembly GCA_019176425.1 of Megalops atlanticus. NCBI lineage: Eukaryota > Metazoa > Chordata > Actinopteri > Elopiformes > Megalopidae > Megalops > Megalops atlanticus. Next base: position 6,372,847 of record CM032898.1, read on the forward strand.
CCTGTTAGTAGCACATTCCTTCGACAGTGTTGTAAACATTTTTTTCCAGTCATTAATCTTAGCACAGGTTAAGTATTCATTCACATTTGAAATTATTTGACCTATTAATTTCAGTAAGGGTTAAAAAGGGAGCTTGACAGCAGGAGAGGATGAGGATGGCCAAAAGAGGTTGCCCAATGCCGAAGGGCAGCTTGTGTACCTGTGCTTACTCTAATGGCCAATATGTTTGAGAGCTAATCTTGTGTACTGTTGGTTTGCTCAAGAAGGGCTGTAGTATCTTGCTGTTTATTAGGAGGCTGTCAGATGATGTTATCTCTCTTCTGTTTCAGGTTCCACAGACCATAGAACACCACTGTAAGAACAATGCCACATGGGTTTTTTTTTTTTGTTTGTTTTTTGAAGAACCTTAAGTGCTGTATCGTTTTAAAAAAGGTGCCCATGTCTATAAAAAGGCCACACGTCTTCTGAAATGCCTTTCGAAAACCCTGCAACAGAGCCGACAGAACCTGTACTGACCTGGAGGCGGGTCACTGTCACGGTGACTCCGCCCCTGCAGCTCCCTGGCTGGAGCTAAGGGCGGGGATGGGTGACCCTCCGCGTTTTCAGAGCCGCCTTTGTCGCTACTGGGGACCTATTACCCGCCTCTACAGGAGATACAGCACTCTTCCTTCTCCACCTTATCCTCAATCTAACTGAACGCTGGGGACGGGGTTGGGTTTGGGGAGTGGGGGGGTGACACTGTTTGCCGCACGCTCTGAACCTGTCTGGACCAGTACAGGTTGGGATGGCGTGCGGATGCCTTTTGGAGCAGCGGAGTCCCCGACTCCAGGAGCCGGGCTGCTGGTGAGCAAGATCCCTGTGCAGTACACACCCCCCCCCCCTTTCCCGTTACAGCGCCCCCTAGGGTCGAACAGCATGTCCAGCATCCATTCGCATCACTGAAACAAAAGAGGCGGACAGCCGGCCGGTCTCCTTACCCACCCTGACAAAACTGCTGTCTCCTGCTAACTGTGAATCGGAGCGCCAGCGGGGTTCGCAGTTTCTCTCGAATGGTGTTTATCCTATAAAGTGCAAAGACGATTAGCAGTCTGCCGCTGGTGGTGGCCGGCGCAGTCGACTGGTGGAGTGAAGCGGAAGGGAACACATTATAAACGGTTACATGTGGGGAAACACTCCAGCGACGTGCTAGTTTTTAGTCAGGATCTCTGATTTTGAGCAGATTTTAAATGACATTTTAAGTGATATTATTTTAAATTAATGGCACTTTGTTTTTAACAGCTCTTGAATAAGATTTTTTTTAATTGGCACTTCTCTCTGCCTGTGGATTATAAGTCCCAGTGCCACTATCCAGGGATTTTTTTTTTAAATGATTTTATTTACTCTTCTCCGCCCTTATGAAAAAGTAATAATCCTATATACAGTGAGATGAACTCTTACATTTAAGGAATGTCATTTAGCATATGTAAACTAAACTTCATATATGACAAAATGTATCAGATTTCACCACTTTCATATATGCATAGACTTGCCACAAAGGTTTTTGAATAGATTTTACAATGTGTGTAATTTTACAGTATGTTGCAGGTACATTCTAGAATGGATCCAATAAGTTCCGTGTACAAAAGGAAAAATGGCCGTGCCGCAGTATGTGTTCTAATGTACGATAGGTGTCAATTTTAAATACTTTGATTTTCGGTTTCTGTGGTTTCAGATATTACTTTTGTTGTAAGGGTGCTGTCAGATGGGAGACATTCTTTTGTGAACACAGCAAACGTGTATAAATTAAACACACACCTGTGTTCTGTCTCAAGACTCTGAAACAACGCTGTATTCACAATGAGCAATATGCTTTACACCTATACATACTGGGTAGTGTGTGTATAGTATGCTGTAATGGAAAATAGACATTGTACCAAATTATTTTTTTTTCCCCTATCCAACATAAATCAGTCCCAAGACATTTTCTTTATGTTGATATCATTTCAGTTTTAGAATTTGTGTTATTTTGTTTTGCGTACAATGTCTTAAGGTGAAATTGCACTCAAAAACCTTTTTTGTGACCATTATAAAATGGGAAAGTACTCCTTTAATTTCATATTTTTTTCTATCATTACAGATCACTTGTGTTAGGCAATGTTAGTAAGGTCATTTACGATTATTTCCTGTTCAAGAAATGAACATCATACATTCTTATTTTAAGATGACTTGGATGAGGAAACACATTTTTGTAGTTTGTTGGAGGATAGATTTTTTTAATGGCCGCTGTTTGTGCATTTTAATTGTATGCATTATCCTTAAAGTTGCAATATGAAATATTTTTCTTGCTTGACAGAGTGTAGGATAGAATCTAAAAAAAGAATATTCCTCCTAGCTTCCTCTACATCTATAAATACACAAAATGAAACGTATGTGCCCCCTTCCAATGTATTCTTTCATGTCATCCGATGAAAGCAGGAAAATCTGGAACTTGAACCAGATATTTGATACAAAATCTTACACATTTAAGTAACCCATTTATAATATGGTTTAAGATGCCCAGACTACACCAGAATCATATTGAAAGAATGTATTGAGATTTTAATAGAAATGAAAATTTAATTGTAACAGTGATTTTGGGAAATTGTAGCTCAGGTTTTTCTCTTCAGGGATAGTTCCCTCAAATGCTCCATTTCAGTCAAAATGCAGGGCTATCTGTCCTTCATATTCAGTTATGAACTTGAGTAAAGTTTTTTTTTTTTTTGTCTGTTTTATTTATATAGTTCTGATTTTACTCACTGCCAAACTCATATGTTGTAAGAAATTACATTACGGAAATTTGTGACTGAAAGCACAGGACAGAGAGCACCAGGGCTTCATGTTAGCGGGGCCTTGGTTGCAACATTGTTTTTCAGGCTTTCATCGGATAAGGAGCTACATAAGGCACAAGAAACTGTAGTTCACTGGGGTGGGACTGGGGAGTTTATGCTTGAACCCGCTTCCTTGCTTCCAACAGTATGACCAAACGGTGGTTCCATTTCAGCAAACGAGAAAAGTGCAATACGTCTGAGATTTTGATCACAGACAAAGCCTGCTATGGATGCCCTCTTAGCTAATGAACTTGCTAGATAAAAGCTTCTCTCCCTCATTGGAAAACCAAAAAGATCCAAGTGCAAAAGCTGGAGTGACCGTCACTTCAGATTGGCTAATTGAGTGACAAAGAGGGATTTGAGAATGGCGTTTTTCAGGTATACCTCCTCTTTTTGCACAAGAGCAGCATGTCTGCTGAAATCATTGACAAGAGCACCAAAAGGCTGTCATTTTGTTGGGTCAAGGAATGTGAATTCAGCAATAAATTTGATTTTCCTTTGCTTGTACAAGGAGAGGGTGAATGGATTTGTAAGTGAGCATTCTTTGTTCTTTTTTTATGAAAGTGATACAAACACGCCACTAATTGTCCTGTGTCCATTAAACATTATTACCTGAACGTCTTATTTACCTTCATTTTACAGGTTGGATTTGTAGGGGATGGTAAAGGCTCTGTTGCCATGGCAGTTATTTTCCTTTAAAGAACGCAAAAGAAGAATACAAGACACTTATGCTTAAAACATTTCACTAAAGTGTAAAGGGAAACATTAGCAGTCTTAAATCATCATTTTATCAACAAATGAAGGGGAGATTTTTCCCAAAAAAAAAAAAAAAAACGTTAAATAATTCAATGTTATGAATGAGAATTTCTTGGGTGACATATCTGAAATCATTGCCCCTTCCAATATTTAACGTTTTTTTTTTTTGATGTAACCTCAGTTACCAGCAGTGACGTCAGTCAGTCTTTCTGTCACTATGTCCTTGGCCAGCAACAGAGGCCCCGTCTTCAGCAGGGTTCACAGTGTCCTGATACCAGCATTGTGTTTACTGAAAAGAGGAGTACATGTTTACAAGGGTTACATGTTGCCAAACTACCAAGTTTAGGAAATGTTACAGTACCTACCCTTATGAAAAGCTTGTATGTCGGTGATAAAATATGAGATGTCTATATGCCAAAATATATGCCATATATTACAAAATGTATTTATTATTGCAACGTTTGTATGTGACTTTATGCATATATTATGAAATGTCTTTTACCACCAACTTTGATATAGAGTAAAACAACACAAGTAGAAATTGTTAAATTAAAGCAGCAATTATTGATATATTTTGTAATATAGGCAGTGTTTGAATCAATATTGAATTTTATATTTTAACTCATTGCTTTTTCATAAGGGCAATTTTCTTGTTAAATGTTCCAGAGTTTCTGTAATAAGAACATGGAAGACAATATGAAAATTACAATCAGTTTCTATTTCTGTAAAATAGTGCAGGGATATGCAGAAGTTGAGCAGTAACTCAAATTATTAAATGAGAAATTAACTACAGAGAAAATCATTATAATTTTTAAAGCAGGTCGCTGCTAGATATAAAACCTGAAAGGTTTAGAGGGGATATTAATTTTATTTTTTAAATTTTAATTTTGATTCTTTGGAAAAATCCTTGGAAATTCTTTCCAGGAAAAATATCCTTGGAAAAAGTTTATTCTCATTTTTAGCTACAGTTGAACTGATTACAAAGGTTGATGCTCTGATTCATTTATGTAATGCTCCTGTCTTATTGAAATAGTAGGTCTGTAGTTAATGCATTACAAAGATTTCTGCTCTGTTTCGGGCCATTCACCCTTGCTTTATTCTAGCCTACCACCCATTTATAACATTAGACATCAGCAACTTTGGTTTATTATTAATTTGCCACAGCTTGAATGTTGTTGAACATGTATTCTGTTTTCCATTGCATCACACTGGAGCCATTCTTGCATTGTTTACTTGAGTGATTCAGGTTGAGTACCGAATGGTGTGATGCCATTGCCCCACTTGACATGTGAGCCTGCTACCTTCTGGGTACATGCCAAATTCCCTGTCTCCTACCCCACACTGTCATCCATATACCTTGTTTTACTTATGTGACTCATTCATAGCGCTCTTCATGTGAAGACTGCAATAGATTGCATTTCTTCATTTAAAACGTCCTGGGTGCTTGATTCGACCTTTTGAGTCTATCCCTTTAGTTTAGAAATCAGTAAAGAAGGTCTAACCTGTGGGCCATGTCTTCATCCCCTGAAACCTGAGCCAGGGGCTCTCACCAGTTACTATCAGAGCACAAACAGCATCAAAACAGAATCTCACAGTTCAGGGCACAACTAATTAACTGCACTCTTTCATGAAGGCTGGTTAAAATTCACACTTCAGTGTTCTCATGCATTAGTCCTTGAAGGAAAACTTCTGGACTGTGTGTTCTGTTTGTCTCCACAGGAGTGAATGTTGTGGCCGTCTCCCTGTACTCTTCCAGTGTTGTAATTTTGGTGTGTGAAATATGTAAATAACACAAATGACTTGGGCCTCCAGGTACTTTTTTTTCTTTGTACAGACTGAAACTGCATGTAACCGTTTAAATTATCTTCTGTTTGTCTTGGTGTATGCAGTTTCTTATAAAGAAACCTTATTAAAAATGTTTTATATAAATTTGAATCTAATCTTGTTTGTACAAAATAATTGCATTGTACATTTTGCATTGCTAAAGAAATGATCACATTCACATACAACCACCTATAGTCTTAAACAGATTAACTTGTTTATGGTATTCAACATTACAAATGCATGTTCACCAAGGTTGTGTTTATATGAAAACTTTAATGGGAATCCTATTAGGACTGCAGTGTACATGCAACTTGTTTGAAGGAGTTATTATGGTAAAGGAAATGTTCCACACCAATGTACAAAAGCACTTAAAAAGCTAACATTTGGAATATTATTCAAAACAATTCCACATAATCATGAGAACTCAATGCATAAACATGAGACTGTTGCATAACCCTCCCACAAAGGGTGCCATACAAAACCAATATATGAGAAAATACATTGTACTGTCCTTTATATCAGAAAAAGACCACTGAACCTTAAGGTGGCAGGATTCAGGGGTCATGACATCAGTGATGTTGTTCTAAAGTGTAGATTCATCAGGTCTTTCCTGGCAAGAGCCTACAAAAATCAGAGGGGCCCAAAAATAAACTCATAAAATAACACTGGATCACTTTTGATTGTGATTGCAATGGTCTTCGCAGCCGCTGGCAAAAGAAGTGGGCATTTCAACTGATTGCAAGGTTGGCTTTTGTGCATAATTTTATGCATAAGTTTATGCATCACGCACGTATATACGACTATAAAGTGCCAACCATATGTATTCATACCTCCCATTTTATAGGAGCACGACTAATATTCTTAACAACACTGCTTTTAGAAACTTATATTGTTTACAGATGAAGGAAATTATCCCTGAAAACTCATGCATGTATGCAGCCAAGTGCTCGTATGCCATCACAAATACAGCACGGTTAGCTGTTTACTGCAATTCATCTTATGGAGAAGTCCAAGCCCAAGTCTTGTTGCTACAGAACTCCTTAATTTGAGTCATGCCAACTGCACTGCATGGCACCGCACTGACGATCCCCTGCGATTTCTCTTGCCGATCTTGACATGGCTCACCCTGACATGGAAACATAAACATAGAAGCGCGCACCCTGATGCACCTCACGTGACAACTCCATCGTGCAAGGTGAGGAAGTGCAACACCATGGACAGACTACTCTTCAAACCCAGAGCCGGCTGAACATGTCATAAGCTGCACACGAGCTGTAATAGGGTGACATCAATCCTGATTATGACAAATGCTGATTAGCATTGCTGTTGATAAGTCATATCTGTTCAATAACATATCAGTATGGCAACATTAAAGATTGTATAATATTTATGATATTATTGTGAATTTAATGAAGGTAAGATTCTTTTGATATACAACATATGCTCAGAGTAGTGGAGAGATGCACTTTGAGTGGCAGTCTAGCTAGTTAAGTCTATGTTAGACTTCTGAAGAAAGAGTTCACGACTTTTCTGTTCATACGTATCACCTGATGTTAACATTTTTTTCCATTAGAGGGCAGTGTAACCACATCTTTTCAGTGAAAGTTCGTTTAAACGAAAATGCAAGTGCGTATCTCGTTCATGGGAGGAACACGCTGCCTGCCTGTAATTAGATATGTGTCATCGCCTGGCGTGGAGAGGTAAATATTTTGAAAAGAAAAATGTTAACACACAGACACCTTTTAAGAAGTAACAGATATTTAGTACGTTGAAGTATATTGCTTTAATTTACAGTCATTTAATTGCATTATAATTGCACGGTAAAATTAAGAATCCAGTCTTTGTCGTGTGCACGGTTGACTTTTAATACATTTTAATAAAACAACAACAAAACTGCGGAATCTAATGAGGCCACGCATTGCATTCTAGTTATGTTGTGGCCACTAGAGGGCAAAAGAGGACAATTCATTATAAACGGACAGTGGTATCAAAATGGAACCAGTTTAAATATCCATTATCACTGTTTGTAGTGATAAAAGTCCGTTTGCCTTAATTGTAACGGTACCTAAATTGTAAGGAAAATGCCTCTAGTCGTTGCGAATGTCATTCGTCAGAATAGAGTCACCCTGGGTGTGCAAAGCGCGTGATATGTACAGTATCTGGCCATGTAATCACTTTCACAGAATGAAGTGAAGTGTACAGTATGCTGAGCAACCGGTTTCATAACAATAAGCCTAGGATCGTTCCGCGGGATCAGCCAATCAACGAAAACACGCGCTTTGTGAACAAGAGGTTGATGGGAAATGTAGTTCTTTTTGTTTGGCCACCTCATCACAAAGCCAAAGAATCTTCGCCAACTACAAATACGCTTCCCAGAAGACACTACTCTGATTTGTTAACGTCCCTTTTGCGTCATCTCATGAATATACAAACTTCGCCGTTACGTAAGAGGTCGGCCGACGCTCATTAAATATTCTGACATATAATTTTATAATAAATGAGAGACTGTCACGTCTCCTCCCGCCCTCCAGAATTTTTTCTTACTTCGCATTGAGTTTCTCCTTGTAGATAGTCTCCATTATGGTGATGTCGATGGCAACGAAGTGGCACCGACCAAAGCGAGGAAGGAAACAACTGGATGTAGAATGGTGTAGCTAGCAAGGTTGCTAACTGTATGTAGCTACGAGCGGAGTGGCGCATGTTTGTCGTTTTCCTATTCTTTTGCATATAACGACTGCTGAAAGCGCACGGTATATGCCGTATTTTTTCACTTGCGTAAGATGGAAAGCGCAAGGAGTACGAACCCGAAGGACAGGTTGGCAGCGGATAGTTCAGCGGCGGCCGGAGCAGCGGTGCCGAGCTCGGATATAAACAAGACCAGCAATAGCAGCAAGTTTACGAAGCCCGGCGGACTGTCCGCCGCTTCGGGAAAGGCGGAGGATGATGGCGGAGGCGGCAGAGAATCGAGACCGGAGAGTGAACGAGGAGCGGCTGCCTCTAACGTTGCGATTTTAAGCAACGGGATTCGCCAAGGCATCGCGGAAAATACCGCCGCGCACAACGCAACCGCTAAAACATCCACGCACTGCCGGAGTTTATCCAGCAACTCCAGCTCGCTGCTGTCCAGAAGGCGGCGGCTGAAGAGGAATCTCTCAGCCGCAGCTGCAGCCTCTGGCTCCTCGGCGGCGGCTTCCGGGGGTAAAATCAACTCGGCCCCTCAGTCCGCGACTCTGAACACCCGGAGTCTGGACAGGAAGATGCCGCTGAGACACAGGCAGGTCACGCAGCTGCACCCGTCCGATCGGGAGTGGGTCCGGGCTGATTTGCAAAGGGGCTGCATACACGTCCACGACAGACTCATGCCTTCGTGTCTTAGGCCAGTTCTGTGCACGCTGGGGACCACCGCCGGGGATATTGCACAACGCCTGAGTCAGCTGGGCAGTAAAGCGGGGACAGTGGTCAGAGTGGTCGGTACAGGCAGCTCTTCCACCGACTTTGACAACAACTTTAACGGCGGGAGATACGCAAACGGCAATAGACAACACAAGCAGAACGACAACGGCACTTGCAAGTCCCACCGTTTGAATTCCCTAAAAGACGCAGGATGCAAGGACGCCCAGTCGGCCCCGTCAAATGACAGACTGAGGTTATTGCTCTTAGCAAGTGACAACAGTCACGGGGATCAGCAACTGGATACAAATCTTTTAACCCCAGACTCGCAGTTGGAGGCTAAAGTTTTAAACAGTACGTCCTCGGACACAAACGGAAAGCTCAACGGGGATGCCTCGAACGGCGAAGAGTCTCCGTTCAGCCACAACGTGACAGACAGCTGCGGTCTGAACTCGGGTTCCGATGTGGAGAGCAGCGCGTTTGACGATCTGAGCTCCGGGGCCCGGCTCAGCGAGCACCGGGATTCGCTGAGCGACGACATGATTTTGGGCACGGACGCGTCGGTTTTGACAAGTCCAGCCTTTGACAGCGCCCCCGAGGGACTCGACACTTTGGGGAGCTCCTCGGACGAGCTGGAGCTCGACTGTCCTTCTTCGAGCTCCGCCGCGGACTCGGTCCCCCAACAGTTTGGGCATCGCACAGAAAGCTCCGTCAACACTAACAACAACAGACTGCTTGACGATTCAAACGAGGTGACGGGTGACAAGGAGACAGGTAGTAGGAAAGACACAGTCAGCACGGGCAAAGCGGCACCGAGCAGTGGCACCAACTCTCTATCGAGACCTTGTCTGACAGGTAGCGCAGCGGTCAAACACGATCACGCAAAACCTGGCACTTTGAAAGCCGGCCCGGCGCCCGACAGCTCTAATTTAATTCCGACACTGTACGTGCAGCTGCACGGCGAAGCAGCCAGGCGCCTGGAGGAGGGCGAGAAGCCCCTCCAGGTACAAAATGACTTTCTCTTTAAACTGGGCTTTAAAGACCCGTGGAGGGTCCAGGAGGAAGGGATGGAGGCGGAGATCGGGTCCCTGATTCGTTTTTATGCAGGTAAGCTACGTCATTCATAATTATACACAATCTGTATGAATGAGGGGGGCAATTAAGTCCAATCCGTCGCTGAAATAACATTACACGAGCAAATTAAACTCTAACCGCGGCCTGTAGCAGCAGACAGTTGTGCAACGCGGGTGGTTAGGTTGATTTATTGTGTGTGTCTTCACAGTGTGATGTTTCTTTTAGACTTAGTTCAGCTTGCTTTGGGAACGTTACTTCGCGTAGTACGCCATTGCTTTGAGTGCATTATGCCACTTAACTCCAGGGAATGTTGTCCGAGATTAATGGCCTGTAAGAATCTAGGTCTAGCAAATATTTGAGAGGCAGTGTCATCAGAAACGTGTGCTCTGCTTGCACACGTTTCTCATAATCGGCAGTCCATTTGTCTTTTATATTAAGATAACATTTTGCAGTTCAGACCGATGAAATAAGCTACTGTCCTTTACTTTTCACTGGCGTCTTATTAGGATGCCACTTTAGCGCATAGCCACAATCTGCGAAGCCATTACCCTGGCAGTGCTTTAATTACCTCTACGGTACTTCAGTGGTAAGAGATTGAACTGACAGGATATTGACATAACATCCATATCTTAAGGTGGTACACTTTGCTTTCTGTTTCTAATTAGAGCGTTGTTGTTTAATTGGTATAAGAACTTACTGTGTAATAGGGAGGGCTTGGGTGCTGTTTTTGTCTGCTTCCCGCATACAACACATTTCTTTCTGAAACCAGTAATTGTTTGAAAGAGCAGTTGTATAACATTGTTATTATTATTATTTTGAAGTGCATGCTCTTTCAGCAGAGAGCTTCTCGGCTTGTCTCACGCTCAGTCATGGAAACTCCGTTACTCATTGAATTCACGCACGTGACGGTTACATTATTAATGCCCAGGCCTCCCTGTTTGTCAAGCACATGGAGTGCCTTTCCCAGCTCTTTAACCGTGACAAGCCCTGTGCTAACTCCTGGCGTTCAGGTGTACTTAGTGCCGAGCCGCCAGCTAAGAGAGAGAGAGAGAAGGGGAGAAGGAGAGCGAGAGGCAGTCTGAAAGAGAAAGAGAGAGGGAGAAACCGAATCCCTCTTAGCACATCAGAGGGAGAGAAAAGTAGACGGAAAGAACAAGGGAGTAAGAAAGATACTGAGTGTACTGGGCCGAGGTCGGTAAGGTAACTCTAGTGACAGAACGGTGTGACGCCTTCGTCCCCCGGGGCCCCGCAAAGAGCTCACAGCCGCCGCCTTGGCCAGCTGGCTCGGCGGGCCCCGGCCTGGCCCGGGGAACACGCCCCGCCCCTCACCCCCAGCGCAGAGACCAAGCCAGCCTGCGTGCCCTGTTCCCACACGCTCGCAGGCCCTCTCTCGCCCCTGCCAAAATCAAACAGGCCTGTGCGGCTTCCCCTGACACCTGAAATGGCTAACGCATCTGGTTTAAACAGTGGCCTTAAGTGAGTGCAGCGCTCCCTCGAGTGCGTTGACCTTTAGCGGTGAACTTTAGCACTCGGGAACAAACGGAAGCTTCCGGCTCGTGTCTGGAGTCTGGGCTGATAAGTTTTGCCCAGCAGCTCGGATGTAAATATTTAACTCCCAGCAGTTTCGGCGCCCGTCCCTGGTAGGACACGGGTGAGAACATGGAAGGGTTTGTGGAACCGGAGCAGAGATTTAAAAAAAAGCCGGGGGTGTGCAGCGGAGCTCCGTGCTCCGAAACGGGCTCGGCGTTGCCACAAAGCTGTCATGTGGACTGATGGCAGTTGGACGCGGGTCTTTTCCGGCTCTGGCTTTGTTGTCATGGGAAAGAAAGGCCCTGAGAGCGCGGGGACTCCGGGCTGTGCTGCCGAGTTTGATTTCCTGTAATTTAAGGGCCGCACAGGAGCTCCCTGGCATTGCCTTGTTTACCATTTGTTTGACCGCCGGCCAACGTCCATTCATGTCCCAGAGAGCTCAGGAAGCGCTGTCATTGGTCAGCGGAAGAGGGAGGGTATTCAAACGGAGCCGGCTGTTGGCCAAAGCGTTCACAGGCTGCCTCGGCGTTCCCTTTTTCAGAACCTGAAGATGACTGCAAATGAGTGGGAGGTGGTGTGCGGCAGTGTAGCGTTGTGGTAAGGAGCAGGGCTTGTAACCAAAAGGTTGCAGGTTCAACTCCCCATTGGGGCACTGCTGCTGTACTTAACCCAGGATTGCCTCAATGAATATCCAGCCGCATAAATGGGTAACATGTAAAAACTGTAACCTATGTAAGTCGCTCAGGATCAAAGCATCTGCCAAATGACAGTAATGTAATGTAGGTGACACGTACTGGAATAAACGCTTGACTTACTCCCACCTCAATGCTGAGGGGTTTCTAACAGGATGGTTTGAGATGGTCACAGTAGTTGGCATTTCTTGCCACAACACTTCATTCTGTTCCAAATGGAGCAGCAGTCCGAAGACATATATGAAATGAGACTTAAAATAAAAAATTCCATCTGAGGTGTTCTACAGAGAAATCAATCTGCTTTTTAGTGGGGATCCATACTTGAAGGGGGACCCCGTTAGTCATGGAATCTGAGTGCCTACCGGATCAGAGTTACGTTGTGATGCAGCAGAGCAGATTCCTCCAGTGCAGATTGGCTCCTCCCGTTCACCCGAAGGCGGATGCGGTTCGTCCGTTTGTCGCTGAAGCTCCGCCTCCATGTGTTTACCGAAGCAGTACCCTGGTGTTCCCCCTGCCGTTTCACAGTGTCGGATGGACCGCACTTGCCTCCGGGGTAGGCTGCTGTCACAGCGCGGCATGTGAGGAATCCGCGCTGGCTTCTGTGGAATGTCTAGCGTGCCCCGGGCTGCCACATGTCTGACCGGCTCTCACAAAGAGCTTCCTTTAGATACGAGAGATGAGATATGAGTCTCGTGGGACAGCCCCCCGTCTCTGCAGACGCCTGGAGGACAAGTGTCTGTGCTCAAAGCACTTATGCCAAAGTCTGACCTGCTGCAGTGGACCTCTCTGTTTAAAAGAGGGCTCTGAATAGTCCTGTTTAGCACTGTACAGTGTAGCTCTGAACAGTCCTGCTTAGGTCTGTACAGGAGGGCCCTAAATAGTCCTGTTTCGCTCTGTACAGGAGGGACCTGCATTGTTCTATTTAGCTCGGTACAGGACTACCGTGAATAGTCCTGTTTAGCTCTGTACAGGAGGGACCTGAATAGTCCTCTAAAAATTTAGCTCTGTTATCTCTCCTTGACAAAGGAAGCAGTTTGTTGAACCTTTTATGGTGCTTTTCCCTTCACTTCGGATAAGGGCTTGTTTTTTTCCTGTTTAGTAGCGCATCATTGGGTGTTTGGCGGTCACCAAAATCCACAAAAAGCACTGCAAGGATTGAAAAAATGTAGACTAATTCTCCCTTAAATATGTTTTGTGGTGATAAGGACAAAACTTTATAGCTGATAGACTGAATGCCCCTCTAAAGGATAGTTTTCCAGGCCAACATTTTCCCATGAAATTGCATGCGTCAGCAGTATTAGGTTGTTTTTTTAGTGTTCTGCTGCATAACATTTTCTGAAATCAAGAGATGGTTGGCTGCCTAAATGACAGGCCAGTGTCAGAAATGCATGGGTAATACAGGGGTAATTTCACCTTTATATGCATAAGGGCGTGGGGCAAAGTATGTCCTTTAAAATGGAATAACTTATTTCCTAACCTTTTGAGACCGCTTGAATATGATCACGTGTTGCAATGCAGTCCTCTTCAGAACGCCTCCTTTGCTGAACGGCTCTTTCCTCTCTGCAGACATCTGAGGCCGGCGCAGCATGGAAATCACCCTAAGCCACTTAGGGCATCTAAAAACAGCATCAAACGCTTGACTGACAAGGGGTAGTATGGCTAGTTGAATCATTTCACGGTGATTGTCGTGTGTCGTGGTGTGATGTTTCCACGTCAGAAAAATGCTCCAAGCCTGCAAACCCCTGCAGTGGTTTAGTGGTCTAAATTAGCAGGGAGGAGTAGTAGTCATAGCTGTAGTATCAGTGCGGGTAAAGCCAACAGCAGTAGCGGTGTTCATTGCAGGTGCAGCTGTATCATTAACAGTAGCAGCAGTATCTTAAGTGGCCAGTACAACCGCAAGGCAGACAGGTGCCAGTCTGATAGAGAAGGAGCCTGATTGGGGCCTCCATGGTGACCCAGATTGACCAGGAGGAGAGCAGGCTGGGAAATTAAGCAAGTGGCCAGTCCTCTCAGTCAGGGCTTCCAACCAAACGTCAGATGCTGTGTCTGTGTGTGTGTGTGTGTGTGTGTGTGTGTGTGTGTGTGTGTGTGTGTGTGTGTGTGCGCGCTTGTCTATGTGTGTGTGTGTGTGTGTGTGTGTGTGTGTGTGTGTGTGTGTGTGTGTGTGTGTGTGTGTGTGCGCTTTGTCTATGTGTGTGTGTGTGTGTGTGTGTGTGTGTGTGTGTGTATGTGTGTGTGTGCGCTTGTCTATGTGTGTGTGTGTGTGTGTGTGTGTGTGTGTGTGTGTGTGTGTGTGTGTGTGTGTGTGTGCGCTTGTCTCTATGTGTGTGTGTGTGCGTGTGTGTGTGTGTGTATGTATGTGTGTGTGCGCTTGTCTATGTGTGTGTGTGTGTCTGTGTGTGTGTGTGTGCGCACTTGTCTATGTGTGTGTGTCTGTGTGTGCGCTTGTCTGTGTGTGTGTGTGTGCGCTTGTCTGTGTGTGCGTGTTTGCGTGTGTGTGTGTGCGCTTGTCTGTGTGTGTGTGTGTGTGTGCGTGTGCGTGTGCGTGTGTGTGTGTGCGCGCGCGCGTGTCTCTTGCAGAGAGTGCTGAAGCTAAGCAAACGCATTCCGTCGCTGCGCCCGCCCACAGTCAACGGCTGTTTTCCACACTGCAAGTCCCACAGCAACAACACAAGCCCACCCTGCTCCAGCGAGACGAGGCCAATTCTGTTCCACTCCTGTGGCCTCCCTGTCACAGCCAGCTAGCGTCGCAGCCCAGACCCGGCCAGCAGAGGCCCCGTGCAGCGGCCCCTAGGCTTTTACTGCAGGTATTTAAGGGCACGCCTAGGGCACCACTGTCGCGGGGTTCAAAATGAGAAATTTCGCATCGCCAGAGGGGACGGATTCCACATACATGTGCAAGAGCTGTCCACGCTAAGGCTTCCCTCTGGCTTAGCATACCAAAGTCACAGACGATCAATGGGCCATTGTGCTGTCGCAGAATTTGCCGTATAACCGCCTCAGAGATTTGCGACGGCTTGAACACGGGAGGAAAAAAAGGAGCAGGTTGTTACCACACAGAGCTTCTGCAGAAAGTAATGTGGCGTTTATCGACGACATCTTTTGCTCCTGAGCGCCCCTCACAAGCAAACAACAGGAAAGTCCTATACGTCATCTGAAGTGATTGTTGAAATTGGGGATTAGGCTAATCCATTCCCAAAGAGGCCTTGCTAAATTGCTAAAGGA
Organism: Megalops atlanticus; assembly: GCA_019176425.1. Lineage (NCBI taxonomy): Eukaryota > Metazoa > Chordata > Actinopteri > Elopiformes > Megalopidae > Megalops > Megalops atlanticus. The sequence goes on from CM032898.1 coordinate 6,388,184, forward strand.
CCATGAGGGGAGGGGAAAGTCACGCCTGGAGGTTATTTGTTTATTTTTGTGGTTTCTGAATAAGGCTGAGTTTGGGGTTGTAATGGCGGGAGAGCGCTCAGGGTTAGCCTCGCCGAGCCGTCGCGGCGGAGGTGTCTGTGGGTGAAAGGGCCGAGCCGCCCCCGTCCCAGCGCGAGTGACGACTGCCGGAATCCGGCTGCAATCGATGTAAACAACACAGGACGGAGCGCTGAGAGAAACCAGCCGGAGCGCCGTGGCTAAACCGGAGCCAAATAATTCATCCTGCTACGCTCAGGAGCCACCCATATCGATATGTTTTGGATTCTGTGATCTAGTGACTGATGTATGGTAGTATACTTGGCTTCCCTTGTCTAGTCAGGTTTCATAAGTTAACTTAGGGTAGGGCTTGAATAGTGTTATGATCGCAAGCAGTCGTCTGGGAATGCTGTTAGCGTGGTCTGACACTGTTGCTCATTCGCCTTGATTCACACACACAGTTCTGTTCTTTCGTGCTGGAAGTTGCTCTGGATAAGAGCGTATGCTAAATGAATGTAATGTAATGTAATGTAATGTAATGTGACGTAATGCATCAATCTGCAGCTCCTCAAGCACCGGACTGCTTGTTACGGCACCGTCGTTTACACTTACCGCGCTTTTTTTAGAAATTCCCACGCCCTATCTCCCAACCAGGGTTGGCGATGGGCAGAGGCAGCTGATGGTTTGTGGGGATTTCGTGGGGGGACCCGTCGGCAGGTTCCCCTGTGTGCACCCCGTCCGGGTTCCTACCGCAGGCCGGGTAACGCCACGGCCAGATGGTACGCACACTGGCATGTCGGGATTCCAGAAACACTTCCACGGCTGGAAAAAAAGAGCAAAGGCGCGGGGCCAGCTTTCACACCTCCGGCTGTGTCTCCGGTGTCCTAGCAACACGGCGTCGGTGCTGGCGGGCTCCTCGGCCGTGATTAAGACATGCGCCGCACGTTAACCTTTATGAGCAGCCGCGCCGCACGTGCAGGTGCGATCATGTGTCACTGTGGCCTCACCGCCGCACACGGTTACTCAGGCACATCCTGCATGCACGCTCACACGCACACACACGTCCCCATACACGCACACACTCTCACACACACACACACACACGCATCCGCAAACACGCACACACTCTCACACTCCCACACTCATGCACTCACACACACCCACTCATTCTCATGCAGAGACATGCGCACACACACTCTAACACACACTCATGCAGAAGGAGACACACACATGCACACACAGACACATACACACACACACAACCACATTCTAACATTCACACAAGCAGTCATGCACACGCACGCGCACACACATACCCCTAGCACTGTCAGTGAAGCTGTTGTCACCTCTGCCGGAGCAGCCCCGGGCCCGTCCCCCTGTCCCTGCAGATGAGAGGCACTGCATGCAAATGAGGCACAGGCCCTGCGCTCTACGCGGCCGCTGATGAACACGCTGTTCTGCAAACGGGGTCACCGGCTCCTCTCCGCGTAACGGCAGATACGAGCGGTGACCAGGACAAAGTGTGTGAATGATGTTACAATGTTACATTACATTATTGGCATTTAGCAGACGCTCTTATCCAGAGCATCTTACATGAATTACAGGTTTTAACAATGTTATCCATTTATACAGCTGGATGTTTTACTGAGGCAGTTGCGGGGTAAGTAGCTTGCCCAAGGGTACAGCAGCAGTGCCCCCCATGGGGAATCAAACCAGCAACCTTTCGGTTATGAGTCCTGCTCCTTAACCACTACGCTACACTGCCAGAGGCAGGCACATGAAAGCGGGTTGAAGTAAGCTGCAGAATGGCTGATTTCCCTGAATGGAGACCGTAATGCGGAGGTTTGGGAAACTTCTCTGAAAGTAGAGATCCAGATTATCTGTTGAGGATGTGCCTGTCATACTTCTGGTGCTGGGTGGGTGAGCCTTGTAGGGAGAGAAAAAGGTTTTGAAAAATCCGGAAACACCTGTGAAGAGGAATAAAGGAGTGTTTGTGTGGGGCTGCCGGAACACCCTCTCCTTTCTGTGTGTGCTTAATGTGACAGCAAACCAGTGCTTTCTAAATTGCCTGTTTGATCAATTACATAAACCATTACAATCAGCTTTTGTGCATTTCAACGCCTGAATGTAATAGTAAGGGAGTGAGTGCATGTGTGTGTGTATGCATGTGTGTGTGTGTGTGTGTGTGTGTGAGTGTGAGTGTGAGTGTGTGTTCAGTCAGGATCAAGGATCAGGAACCCAGGAGAATGTATTATGCTGTCTGCTTTGAGGACAAACAAGTTATGACAACAGAGGGAGGTGGGGAGTGTCGCTGTGTGTTTTATGGTCTGAGAGATTGTTTTTTTCCATTTTGCGCACTAGAAGGGCAGACGCAAATTTGTGCAGGGCGTTGTGTTTTCCCGAACAGGCGGAGGGGACGCAGGAAAGCCCCTCTCCCACACCGCTCCATCTCTCTGACACTCTTCCACACAGACTCCTGCTCTCCGTCTCTCTGCCTGCATCTTCTCCCAAAGCCTCCTCCCACCAGCTGTCAGCGTCCTCAGACAGAAACGAGGCCTCTTAGTAAGCCCTCCCTGCCATGCCTGCTCCCGTTAGCACTGATCTGAGGTCAGTGGTATGGGCTTATCTGTGACAGAGCCCCGTGGAATCGTCTTTAGTAAAGCAAAGTGGTGCTAGGAGATGTTCTTCACAGAAACAGGCTTAGTGTCTCATTTAAGATAATCTATAAGGGTGAGGCCTGGCAGACTGATTGCTCTCCCTCCTGAGTACAGATTTTGGGGGGTGCCGCAGGGCCCCGGGTCAGGGGGATGTCCTTGGGACGATGTCCTGCGCTGCGTGCAGACTGGAGAGGGTGATCCCTCTCGGAGGATTGATGGCCTTGTCTCGCTCGGCCAGGGATGGCCGCTGCTGCTGACAGGTGTGATGCATTAGGCAACAGCGGCCGAAGTGACGGTCCTGCATATCTCTGATTGATTGTCTCCTCTGTGCTTTTTGCTCATCTTTCTTTCTCCCTCTCTCTCTCCCTCTCTCTCTCCCTCTCTCTCTCCCTCTCTCTCTCCCTCTCTCTCCCACTCCTTCTCTCTTTCTCTCCCTCTGTCCTTCTCCATCTCTCTCTCTCTCCCTCTCTCTCTCTCTCTCTCTCCCTCCCTCTCTCTCTCTCTCTCTCTCTCACCCTCCCGTTGTGCTGTGGTGTATAATTGGCAGAGACCCTGTGCTAATGAAGTTTGAGATTTTTCTTTGAGCGCTGCTAGATTAAATTCTTGGTGCTTCCGCTGTGTTCTTAAGTGGGATCTAACCCTGCACGAGTCTGGCAGGCTTTAGTGTGGATGGTAAGAAGAGGAACTGGGGTGGTGTTAAAGATCCCTCCTACACACACACACACACACACACACACACACCCGCACACACACACATGCACACACACATGCACACATGCTTGCTCACGCAGCAACGTGTGCACGTCCGCCCCGCTTGTTGTGTGTATTCATGTGAGATTGGCGCCGACTGAGTTAACGTACTCTCTTTCTCTTGCACTCTATCTCTGTAACCATGGCAATAATCTTGTCTACTCGGAAAAGCAAAACGGACCAGATTTTCCATGATTTTCCAAGAATGTCGATTGCGAAATGCAAGTTTGACAGGCACCTGAGCGAGCCCCTCCAGATCCTGTGAAGATAGAAAGGGCAGGGGATAGCAGTGTCTCGAACGGGGATCCTGTGCGTCGTTTCTGTGCGTCTGTGTCCCGGCCTGGGCGGTGGGAACAAGTGGTAGTTTAAGAGCTGCTCACCGTTTTAACGCGGGTGACGGCCGCAGGCACTTTCAGGGGTTTTCTTTCACTTCGCGTCGGTGGGGAAGGCCCAGCTCTGTGCTGTAGCAGAGATCACGCGGATCCCCAAAGTACAGCCTCAGAACACCCCCCATCCCCCCCCCGGCCCCTGCCCGCCCCCACACCCTCCCGCTGCCCTCAAAAGGAGAAGATTAGAGTACAGCGGCGGGGTTCCCTTTTATCACTTTGATCAACAGCAGTCTGGCAAATGGAACTCAACACGTTAAGCTTTAAAAAAAGGAAAAAAAGGAAAGGGGGCAGCAATTTTGTCCAGAACAGTGTTTTGCGTGTCATGTAGTATTTTTTTTGTTATTATTGTCACTTTAGAATGAAATTTTAAAATTGACTTTGACCAAGATTGGCAGCAGTCTTGGTTGGACTTCGTGGCAAATGGAACTCAACACCTTAAGCTTTAAAAAAAAATGCGGCAGTTTTAATCCAAGCAGTGTTTTGCATTTGAATATTATTTTTTTATTATTATTGTTATTTTAGAATGAATTTTAAAGCAGACTTTGACCGAGATTGGCAGCACAGTCTCGGTAGGACATTAGCAGTAAGCAGGGCCGCTCCTGTGAGATAAAGCTCTGTTGTGATTTGCCGCCTGACAGGGTGTGAGGTGTACAAATCTAATCTGACTTCCCCCCCCTTCAATCTTGGATGTTTTCCTGCACAAAGGTCATTCTGATAAAGCCATACATTTTAATGTAAAGATGTTCTCAAACACTACAGTACAGATATTATCAAGGTAAATCGCTGGCACGCTTTTTGTTTGCCAGGTGTGTTTTTCTCCCTGCAAATGAACAGCTTTCACTGTTGTGGGATACAGTGGAGTAGTTGGGTCAGGATCTTCTGAATATGAGAGGCTACGGAGTGCTGTACCAGTGTACCTCCCCTGCCATCTTCTCCCTCTCATTCAGAAATCAACCCATCCATTTACATCCAGAGCGACTTATATGGGTTACAATTTTTAGATGTAATCCATTTATACACCTTGATATTTACTGAGGCAATTCTGGGTTAAGTACTTTACCCAAGGATACACCAGCTGTGCCCTGGTGGGGAATCGAACCAGCGACCTTTCGGTTACGAGCCTGGCTCCTTACCACTGTGTTCCACTGGTGCTGTGGTTTATGTAAAGGCTTGCCCAGGACCTCTGGGCCTAGTCTAGATAGGGCTGAGGTGTTGACCTGTGGAACACGAGCAGAAGCAACAGCATTGCGCTAAGTGGTGGCTGTTTATTGAGTTTCCCCAGGCCAGTGGAACCTCGGAGCACAGAGTGTGGGATTCACCCAGGGCCATAAAAGATGCTCGTTTTCGGCAGGGGTGGGGGAATCGAGGCCCCGGAGGACCACAGGCTCTGATGGGTTTTTATCACGTTTCTTCTTTTAATTGTTTCGTCAAAGTCATTACTCCCACATCAAATTAAGCTCAGCCCCCCAAAGGGCTGGATTTATCGCTCCCTTCTCTTAGGGATTTGGATCTCCTCAAAACCATATGACTGACCTTCTGCTCTGAGAGCGAGAGAGGGTCTGTGTCTTCTGAATGTATTAGTACTCTAAATTTAGCCCCCCCTCACACACTTCCAGCCTGACCTAAGGGCCGCACCCCACACCTTGCACCTACAACAATGCCAACAAACGATCCTGGTTATTCCTATGATTCCTCTGCTGACACTCTTTTGCAGTCAGACCACCGATTGGCAAAGACCCATCAGTGGAAGAACATGCCACTGTCAGACTGTTCTAGACGTATAAGTTGCATTGGAGGTTAGCATGTTGTGGATGGCTGGTGATGTTGATTTGGTAAATGGGTATTCACGCACCCCCCCAAAGCACACACACACACACACACACACACACACACACACACACACACACACACACACACACAAGTGACTCAGATCAGGGTATTTTGGCAGGCGTTGGCAGCTTGCGCTAGCAGCGGATGCTTGGCACATGTTTGCAGTGGTTTGCCAGGTCACCTCAGGGTGGTGGAGGTGAACTGGAACATCACGCTAGCTTCACTGTCCCTCAGGTCCTCATCTCAACATTACAGGACCTCTACAGACTGCTGCCAGACATAGTCAATATATCAGCATCAATATCAAATTCTGCTGCGATTGTCAGACAGAATACCACATTCAAAAAAAGACGGGAAACATTCAGTCATTGCCAGTATTGCTGATAATGACAATGGATGCAAATTGCCCAGTTTTGCATTTTAAGTGCACCTACTTAAAACAGGGCATTGAGATTTCAGTTGTTTGCTTTAAAAGATAGTCGTGCTGATCGGAAATCCGCTGATCTAGTCTGGCCGATAACTCCACCTCTGCAACAAGCCCTTGAAGACTTGACTGGGAACAAGGAGGCTGGTGTGTACACCACCGGAGTTTACTACAGTTCAGCAAATCAGGGCAACTGCATGATAATAAAAATATGTATCAGCCTGGCTAACAAAGGTCTAGTTATCAAGTAACAGCCCGTCTGGCCTCCAGTGAGAGGGTATCGGTATCATGGATCAGAAATCCATGCCGCTATGGAGATAGCTTGTTGACCTCTGTGGCGCTGCATTGATCGCCGTTTCCTCTGCACCTCTAGCAGCACCAGCCCGCTCTGCTGTGCTTTAACTACTGTGGGAAACCAGAGGCCCGTGCATTATGCAACCACCCTTAATAATTAACGCAGCCTCTTAATTGTTTTCAGCTGCGGGCTTCCGCGGGGACGAGCGGTGGGAAATGAGGAATTGTCACCTGCTGCTCGGAGAGGCGGCAGCTCTTTCTCTCTCCCGGAACTCTCCCCCCCCTTCCCTCTCTCTCTCTCCCCCCTTCCCTCTCTATCCTTCTCCCACCCCCTCTCCCTGCCTCCCAGTCTTTGTGTCTTTCACTTTCTGTTTCTCTCCCCCCGTGTCTGTGTCCACCCCATTACTCCCCTCCCCCCCTGTCCCTCCCTGTCCCCCCCCTGCCCCGGTCCCCCCTCTCCTCTCTCGGGCACGGGCTCATGTGGCCCAGCCACGTGACGCCCGTCCCGTGCCAACGTCCCGGACGCCTGTTGCCCCCGCCGGTCCCGGGGCCCTTGTTAAATTTTAAACAAAGAAAAGAAGTGAAAAGAGAGGCGGCGGGGCCAGCGACTGTGAAGGAACATCGGAGAGTCTCGCCGCCCCGCTCCTGCTGCAATATTTACTAAGCCCTGTAACAGCAGCCAAGCTACACGTTTTCCCTCTCTCTCCCCTCTTATGCGTCCTTCTGCTTTCATGGGCATTCACTTTTACAGTTTCTACAGAGAGTAAAGCACACAAATACTGCTGCTACGACCTATTGGAGAAGGCACTAACGTTAGATATAATAGTATATATACTGTACTGTATTTCTAGCTTGTACCTGGTCCGGCCAACTATTGAAACCTGGTCCTGCAGCGCTTCATATATTAGCTGACTTATATGGCTTTTTGCTTGTGTTGTGCTCTGCCTCATTTGTAAGTCGATTTGGACAAAAGCATCTGCCAGATGAATACATGTAAATGTAAGGGTAAGTACTGCATATAGAGTAAAGACTAATGTATCATTGGCCATGTATATTATTAATTAGTATTAATGTTAACATTTCACTTCGTAATAAAAGTGCATCAACAACACAGGCACTAATAATGGACAGCAGGTTACCACTGTTGTGTCCTGCCCTTTGGACTTTGTGCTGCTCCGTAATCAGATTTAACATGATGAATTACGCTGCCGGCCCACGTCTGTTTCTGATGTTACCGATCCAATGCATCAGGCCTGCACTGGTTTCACCTGACGGCTTTGCCCTGCCTCGCTACGCCTCCATTCACCCCTGTTCCCAGCGTTTCATACGGCCGCCGCTCAGCTCTGTAGCACTGAGACAGACCCGCCAACATTACTGGGCGGCAGTGCAGCATAGTGGTTAAGGAGCAGGAGTCGTGACCAAAAGGTTACTGGTTCGATTCCCCGCTGGGGCACTGCTGCTGTACCCTTGGGCAAGGAACTCACAATTGCCTCAGTAAAATATCTAGCTCTCTAAATGGATAACATTTTAAGTCGCTCTGGGTAAAAGTGCCTGCTGAATGCCCATAATGTAATGTAATTATGGCCTCCTGTTTGCAGCTAATGCTCAAACACATTGGCAAAAGGGAGAGGCTGTGTTGATGGTTCAGCCAGCTGGGGCATGCTGGGAGCTGGCATAGAGACCCACGTATTGGCGGTGCCTGGAAGAGGTCATTCTCCTTGCGGCAGGGTTCTCCTCAGCGGTCTGTGTGAATGGTTTGCGAATACTGCCAGTTTGTCTGGTCCCGCCCTTTTTGTTGGCTGTAAAATACGGTGAGAAAGAGGGAGGCGGGTCGGGCCTGAATTTCAGACGCGGCTGCCCCATTTCTGCCAGCGACGGACGTTATTAATGGCTCAGCTCGGTGCCCGGGGAACCCCCGGAAAGCCGACCGGGCAAAAGCCACACGGCGGCCATTAATCACGGGGCGCCGAATCGAAGCCGACCGGCCGGCGCTGCCTCGGCAACTGAGGAGCCCAACCGGGAGGCTTACCTCGCCGTGGAGCTGAGCCCTGATTGGCTGCCGCCGACCCCCAAAACCAGAGCCCCAGGTCACCGGGATGCAGAGCCCAAATGAAGTCCTGAGTGGAAAGCCCAGAAGGCTGCTCTGTGTAAGAGCTTACCCTGCTACGGGAACAGCCGCACCCCCACAGACGCACGCAGACTCGCTTATGTCAGTCCTGGTGTCCGAATGCATTAGCGTCCGCCGAGCCGGCAGACTCGCTTCCTCTCGGGCGGCTTTGTGTGCGGGGAGACGAGCCCCTGTCCTTAATTCCCGTGGAGTTTCCTCTCTTTCAGACATGGCCTCTCCCTCTAAGCCCCGAGCCCCGGTCACGCTGAGAGCAATAACTATAAAGATAAAAATCTGCGAGCCGCTCAAGTTCAAATGCACATACGCCGCCCGCCCCACAACCGTAGCTGTGAAAATAACCTGGAATGATAACCCTCAGCCGACAATGGGCTCTCTCCCGGAGATGATTGTTTATGCAGCCTTCCAACGCTGAAGTATGTCTAACCAGTCAGAGCCATTTTTGAAAAACTACAGAGGCTGTACGTGGAGTTTGGAGTACATGGAAGAAATTGAAACCTGATAAACAAAGGTATTAAATTAAAGCTCTCTGGTGTGCGAACAGTAGATTATAATCTCTGTGGTTTATAGTTGTTATTGTTCTCAGGTCGGGTGCTTCGTTTGTGAGATATTGGGCCTCCCAGCTGGGCCTACGGTACTAAAGCAGTGTGCAGGAGTGTCGGCGTATCTGTGTCAGCGAATGAATGTGTGCACAGTGGGTGTGTCAGTGCGTTGATGGGCGGGAGTGTCTTTGAGAAGCATCGGCTTACAGATGACCTCACCTGTTTTGGGGCGCCCTCCTCCATGAGGCCGTTTGGGTGTAATTGGCATCAACAAAGAGTGAGAGGAACACCTTTTGTACCACATCCTTTCAGCGCCACACAGGGGCGTGACAGCGAATGCATGGCTTGACAGGGATTCAATGGGTATACCAGATACCCATTGAAGATACATATACCTTTGTGATAAATAGATTACAACATGGTGTGTTTTGTGTTGTAACATAAGCCGATATTAAGTATTAAACTAAAAATGCAGCCAGTGTGCACAGCCTTGCAGTCCAAAATTTACTGCTCCCAAAGAAAATATTGCGGTCATTAATTTCCCAAAAACTCATTACTCATAACTCATGAAAAAAGAGGAGACAAAATAAAAAATAGGCTAACCATGATTCTGTAAGAAATGTGTTCTGTAGCTGGTTAAATTGACTGCTGATACTGTTGGAACGCCCCCTCCTGGTACCTGCACAGCTCAGACCTGGCGCAGGTGTGGACTGGAGGTGAGCTCCTCTGTCCACCCTTCATGTCATCAGCAGCACACCTGATCTGGTGGTCACCTGGATGGCTGTTCCAGCGCCAGGGGGTGAGAGGAGGTCCATCCCTCTCACTTTCGCTTCTCTGCCCACGTCCCGGGGGGTTCTGTTTCCCATAAGTCCTCTAAATCCGCAGGGTAGGCCAGGATTTGTAAACTAGAACTTCACAGGAGGTCACGGGCCTTGGAGCAGCTGTGTGGTTACCGCTCGCCTCCCCCCCTCCTCTCCAGTCGTGCAAGAGGGGAGGACACGAGGAAGAAAACACGGCCGTCCTGGGTAGGAGCGTTAACTAAATTAGCTTGGAGGCTGGAGGGAGGTTCACAGATGAAGTGACAGTTGAAGCTCTCTGGTTTGGTGTGATGTTCTGCTGGGCTGCAGAGGTCTGAATGGAACGCCCGACTGCTGTTGCTCAGAATGTTCTAGTAAACATGTCAAGCGGTAAAAGAACCAGTGTCTGGATCGCGGGCCAGCACCTCCTTCCCGAGCTTAGGCCTGTCTCGTCTCTTTGGATTTATTTGAGAAAAGGAGAAATCTGTAAAATGGAATGTGTCGCAGCCATTAAAGAAGATACTTTGACCATAGCATTGTTGAATTTAATTGCAATTTGTAACTTTGTTTGCCTTGTGGCATGTACAAGCTGTTATGCATTTATACTGCTGAACTGTAGAATGTCTGGGAAGGTTTTACTGAAGCAGTTCATGTGTTGTACATTGCAAAAGGGCAATGCCCCGCCTGGGATTTGAGCACGCAACCCCCTGCTACCAGTTCCCCAATCACTGTACCATACAGCCAAACTCACTGCTGTGTTTCCTCAGTTTAATGATGGCATCAAACTCTCCCCCGGTCCATAAAAAGAGAAGCCCCTCTGCTGTAAAATGTGCATCGGGCAGCAACAGGAAGGTAAATTCTTTGTACCTCAGTGTGAGGGCTAGAATTAAAACGACAGCGCAGGTATTTTTTGCAGGCCCAGGTATGGCCATCAGGCTGAGGAAGGTATGAGTAGGGTTTGCCAATGACACTGCATTTCTTATGAGAGAAGCTGAAGCTGTGTCTCTCCCTGGCCAGCCATTAAAGTAAGCAATAACTCAAGTGGCTCTTAATATTTTAGTGCTGTACTTTCTGCAGACACGATTTATCGCACTGTAAACACGCCAGTGTAGTTTTAGGCTAGTCTTTGACACTGTGGTGCTTAACCAAAACCTGCTCTCTCCATCCGTCTCCATCAGAGGAGGCCCCATGTCCATAATCTCCAGCTTTTAGGGCCCGAGCAGGAACTTGTTCCTGGAAGTGAACCGCGATTGGTCTGTTTTCATGAGGCATATATGTGGGTCAGACGTATGGGTCATCTGGGCTTTGAGCCCGTTCTGCCAAATGTAAGGAGACACGGTGGCGACTTAGAATGGCAACCGGCCATGAAAAATATCGGGAATAGAGGCGTGTAAAAGAAAAAAAAAATATATAGTTACTGCTGAGACGGTGGCAGTATGGGCTGTTCTACTCATCGGGGGAGCAAAGTCCTACAGGGTTTACAGTTCCTGCTCGCTTAGTGACTGATTGACACCAGGAGCAGCAGGCGAGCAGACTCCCCGTCCAAACAGCAGCGGCTGTC